>NMUG010011342.1:0-10656 GCA_002855965.1 Monotropa hypopitys
TAAAGATAAATGTGCTAGTCCTTACCATTGGGGCTGGTGTAGTGGCCCATGGTTCATTACTTGTTGCTTATCCGAGAATGATTCCAGTGTATCAGGTCTGACTTAATGGGTGGTCATCGGGCTTTAATGACCCTTGGCTATTATTGTGTGAATAAATAAGGTGTGGTGTGGTGCTAGATCTATATGATCTTTTTCTTAAGTTGGTGATTCCACGAGTTGGTAATTTTATGATAAATATCAAAGAAATCTAAAAAGGTATTTTGTGTTGAGTAAAAGAGATAAAAGGGTGATTTGAGATATAAAAGATGTGTTCTACAAAGTGTTGTGTGAATGGAAAAAGGTGATTTCATAAAAAGAAATAATTTGGGGAAATGGTGTGTGTGTGTGTTTTAAAAGAGACAACGATCCTTAGCTATTTTTGCTTCTTTTATTTATGCTTTTTATTTAAGTATTCACCAGCCATCATCGTTAATGCACATTTGTGCCTATCTTTGTAGATATTAGAGGTTAGAGTTCACAGTGCAGTCCAGCTATTGTGTCGTGGTGGTTGTAAGTGTTAAGTCTTCTATTTATTTATTTATTTGAGAGGATGTATAGTTCTCACTTTTTCTTTCATTCATAGTTATAGTAGTTGCTCAGTAGTTGTATTGAGTTGAGTTGTAGTAGCAGTTGTTGAGTTGATTTGAGTTGTGTTGTATCGGTCTTGAGCCCAATATTTTATTTTTTGAGTCTGTATCAAAGTTGTTGTATCATCAGAGATTTATAATCTGATTAGTGGAGTTTTATTTCAGTTGTCGTGTAGTAGTGGTGCTTAGTTGATGATGTCGTCGCATATCATCTTTGGATAGCTGATTTTACAGTTATCAGGTATTATGTCATCTTTGAATAGCTGACTTTACAGTTATCAGGAATGATACATGAAAAAATTCGTATTCAATGTATCCTCAATTCACATAGTTCATTTATCATACAATAACCCAATATTTCCGTACAAAATTTATAATTCTTCATCAAAACCCAGTACAATTTACTCACAGAATTCTGAAGCAAATAAGGAAATTAAATCAATTAATATTACCAAATTAACGATGTTTTCGTAGTCCCCTTTTTAATTGATTTCTAGATTTCCTCAATCTTCAAATATCTCTTCTCTCTACCGCCAAATCCATTTTTCACTCTATTTCTTCAATTTCTGACCTCACTGACTATAAAAGTAGATTTTTTTTTGTATATTTCATATTTGGATCTTATCCATACACTCTACGTGTCATGATTTCTAATTTTACCTACTTGATAGGTGTTGAGATTCCTTAGAACCAGTTAAGACCCACCAATGAGTTAATTTCACTTATTTTCAAAATTTTTGGAAAATTGAAATCATTTGATGAAATGTTTTCATCATTTCCGGTAATAACTTACCTTAGATCCTCCCCCACTTCTTCAGCCTCTTTCAGAAGTTCTTTCACTCACACTTTTAGAAATCCCACACTTCCTTTGTTTGGATTTCGAAATCCCATACCTATTTTGGAAGTAATACAATATCCCAACCTCTCGTACATTCCTTCATTTCTGAAAATCTAACTAGCCTTTTCCCGTAATAACACAAATTCTCAGTCCAGCCTTCCTATTATTACCCCATTTCTGGAAATTCACTATGCTATTTCCAAAGGCATCTTTTAAATTTCCTTTTATCTTCATTTTAGTTTATTCCACTTCATTCCAAACTCCACCAAAATTATTTCTAACACATTTTAGTCCCTTACAACATATTTAAACACACTCTTCTACTTACTAAAAAGATTAATTTTCATGAAATAACATCTAGTTGCACATTAATTGAATTGCATACAAAATTTTCAAAGACATGTATTATATTTATTTCTAATTATTTACAATTGCATTGTGATTATGCAAAATTCAAGATTTATGCATATTTTATCATTAAACTCAATAAGATGATGTTAAAAATAAAATCATAATAAATATATGCATGTATCAATAAAAGTATAAAATTTAGGGAATGAATTTCTATAAAAATATACAATATTTGATGTTAATAAAACCTCAAAATATACTAAGTTTGGACCCATGGAATGTCCAAAGTATGCATTGAAAGTTTGGAAATGAGGTTTATGAAGAAGAAAATTGGGGAGCCAAGCAATTATTTATGAATTTTGTCCTAGACTCAGATTGGGCATGTATGACATTCTCTTTGGCTGACACTGAATTCAATTTCAATTATTAGAGTGTCCACTTCCCCTATTGTGTCAAGAGAGAATCTACCTAGAAAAATGTCCTTATCCTTGTGCATAATCTTTAAAAATGGAACCTCATCTTTAGTGGTTTTCTGGATGAGTGAATCCTAGTGGATGATAAATGTTCTAGATTGAGACAACCCGTTCCGAGCGACGTTTAGGGATCGACTTGTGCATCTAGACCTAGACCGAGTAGGTCATAGGACCCAGATTAAAATATAATTAGTCATATTATTTCTAAGTTTGTGGGTCTAATTATAATTTAAGTTTGATTATTAGCAAATTGTACCCATAATGAAAGTTTAGAACGTGTGGGGGTGAAATTGGAGATAGAATAAACTTTGGGGGCAATTAGTATAATACCTCCTAGTTCATTCAATACCTTAGGATGTGAAAAGGCTCATTTTTATTGCTATCTAGAAGGTTATACACGTTCATGGAAGGATTATGGACAGACTAGGGAAGTTAGGGGAGTGGATGGGAAGAATTTGGAAAGTCTCACTCCTTCATTTATATTTCATGCATGTCCGTAGTTACCTTGGAACTCTCCACCTTTCCCACACATCTAACCCACGAAATTACGCTCCCCTTAGCCATATCCTACTGTACTTAGACATTTCTAAGTCCTAATCCAAGAAAAAAAGAAGAAAGGAGGAGGAAGAAGAAGAAAGATGACGGTGCCACATGCCCATAGATCGCTTCCACATGCATAGATCGAGTAACAACTAAAATAACCATCTTTATATCTATATATAATATGTATATTAGAGACTCATATTTATGAGGGTCGACCTTGTGATCATGAGATCACAAGGAGGTGTATGAGATAGAACCCAAACCGATCATACTTTAAGAAAAAAGATTTTCGTTCAAAACAGATTTTTACCTCTATAATTTATGTTTTTAGGGGCTTTCCTAAATTTGTTTTACAAATATGGACTGAAGGACCCCACTTAACTTTTTGTCCTCTACAAGTTTTGTGTTGTAAGAAATTTGTATTTATGTTTTAGACGATCTCTGAAATTGGCCATCTTTTCAGACTATCTAATCTGCCCTATCTCTCCATTTTATTAGAGATGACTTATAAGATCAGTATTGAGTCATATGTTAAGTTTTATAATAATGTTTCATGTATGTTAGGTTCCGGGTAAACCGAAACACCAACACTTGGTGTAAGGCGTCAAGCGCTTATAGCACCAACGGTTAACATTTCCATTCCGGAAAGAGGTCTAGTATTTGAGGTGAACGATCCATACCCCAATTGTCACTACTCGTCCCGGATTAATAGAAAAATATGGAATTCTGGCTATAAATCGCGACTCAACAAAAACTAACAAGGGGATATTCATCCTTATTTTCCAAACACCATAATTTTTGTATTTTCTTTTTGATAAAATATGCAGCGGAAATAGAAAGGTACTAACAATAAACTCAAACAACTAAAAACTACCAAGTGTGACGGTCTAAAAACAATGACCCAGAACAAGGTCCCAAAAATAAAAGTAATAGTCTACTGCAAAAGAAACTAAAAGTCCGAATCATCAGAAAAGTCTCACAATCCACACCCTACAACTGGAAGAGGTAAAAGTACTAAGAACTGAAAACTGAGAATATGACTCCTGCTGGAAAGAGTCCTGAAATCCTGATAATGAATCCACTAAGTCTCCTTACCTGGATAAAATGCCACAACACAAAGAAGGCAACAATATCCAGGAGTATCAGATTTACAATAATTATAAAAAAGAGATTAGCATGGTACAATAATAAAATAAATACGAAGAGGTTGTGCCTCTCCCCACATGTAGTCCACCACAGAAAGTAACGAAGGGATTGTGCATCTCCCCTCAAGTAGTCCTCAACAGTAAAGTAAATATGCTAATGCATATGAATGTTATGAAATGCATCTTTTCAATATTTAGGAAGCTTCCATCATCATCATCAACTCTAGGGAGGCCACATCAACTCCACTAGATAGGACGAATAATCAAGCTCTAGTATTCCATCATCGTGGGCAAACACAATATTGAGAAGCCCGTTGCCAAGCATCTACCGTCTCCCCAATATGTGCAGCCGGAATACAATATTCTATCATCGTGGGCAAACACAATGTTGAGAAGTCCATTGCCAAGCATCTACCGTCTCCCCAACATGTACAGTCGGAATGTAACGATTCGATTTTCCGTGTCCCGTTAAATAAATTTGTCGAAAATTTTAAAGGCGGAATAATGATTTAATCCTTTTTGGTTTTGTCCCCAATCCCGTACCCCAGCCCCCAATATCCAAACCCCCCTTCAGCCCCGTTTCCCCCCTCCCATTCTTCCCCGACAACATCCCTCCCCCAAATCCCCCATGGCAGACACCGCAAGGCAGGGAGAGAGGGAGAGAGTGGGTGAGCAGAGGTGGCACAAAGGAGAGCAGAGGCGGCGGTGCTGTGCGCGGCGCAGGGAGGAGTTGCGGGAGGTGGGCGGCGGTTTGCGCGGCAGGGAGGAGGCAGCACAGGGGCGGAGGCTGAGTGGCTCAGTGGAGTTCGCAGCGGGAAGAGGGAGCATCGGCGGTGGATGGCGGCGCACAGTCGCGGTTCAGGCGAAGGCAGCAGGTGGGTGGTGCGATTTGTGACTGTTTCCGGTGGTTGGTGGTCAGCGCAGGAGGGCGCCGTGTGTAGCAGTGGCATGGAAGAAGGAAGAGGGTTGCGGCTGGTGGTTCAGAGAGCTGTGGTGGCCGGCGGCGGTTCGGCGGCGTCACAGTGACTGTACGCGGTACGTATTTGGTTGTGTGATCAATTACCTGTGCGTATATATATATATATATATCATTGTGTTGGCGACTTGCGGTGATGTTAGATGACGATTGTCTCTGTGTGTCAGCGACAGTGGCAAGCGATGGTGGTTCGCGCCCTTGCGCGTCGACGGCTTTCTGGATGCGGTATGACACGACGACGACGACAGATTCAGACGATTGCTAGTGGTTCGCGTCAGTTGTGCCTAAATTGACCCCACGAGGTATACACAATTCATTTGATTTCTGTGTGTGAGTTTCTGTATTGGCGAGCGTGTATTTAGCTGTACGTGCAGGGTTGACCGCGACGATGAATGCTTGACCGTCTACTTTGTTGGCTGCGACGATGGTTTGTCGGTGGGTAAAATTTCTAACTCCTGCTAAGTATGTGTGTGTGTACATAGGAGTTCTGTTTTGTGTTGGAATTAAGTGGTGACCTTGGGCCCACTAGTTGTTAGATTCTGTGTTGGAATTAAGCGGTGATCTTGGGCCCGCTAGTTATTTGATTTGATGTCGCTAGAGGTTTAAGCGTACCAATAGTCGATAAATCGCCCGCGTTAGTCTTGGGTTGCATTTTGGAAGAGTTGACACCGTTGGACCATTATAGGACTTATTTGGTTACATTGTAGGTTGCGTTGAGCCCGCATAATTATCGTAAAGTTCTTGAGGTGTAAATGAACACCAAAGAATCGGTAAAATGCCCTCGATAAATGTGGTAATAAAGTTGGACATCTTGGATGCGTGTGCGACAAACGGTATTGTTAGACTTGGTTGTATCCCTTGGACTTACCAAGGTGTAGTTAGTCATTGAAGAAATTTACGTAAGCGGTTGAATGTGATAAATGAACATCAAATATGAGGATGTGTCCCACGAGGGCTACTCGCACCAAATCTTGAATCTGTCACTTAAAGAAAAACGTGGTCTAGTAAGTCAACGCGGTTTGACAGCCTTGGTTAGGCATGGTAATCATGATAAGAGAAAGCGTAAAGAAATCATTTAACAACGTGGAATCATAGGGAGATGGTAACCCTCCCACGATTTGGGAAGCGCCGGATTTGTTATGCGAGTAAGGCTTTGGTTCACCCTTGGCATACTAGCCAATGGCTAGGAGATTGATACGGAAAAGGCCTTGGTTTACCTTTGGCAAACTAGCCTATGGCTAGGAGATTGACACATGAGAAGGGCCTTGGTTCACCCTTGGCATACTAGCCAATGGCTAGGAGATCGATACGAGTAAGGCCATGGTCTATCCTTGGCATACTTAGGAAATTGACACAAGAAAGGCCTTGGTACTCCCTTGGCATACTAGCCTACGGCTAGGAATTTTACGAGAACGTACTTATGATGGGGTTCTTAAAAGGGTCGCTCCCTCCATGACATTGTGCACAATGGGGGTCACGTTAACCCTCCCAACGTTTTTGGGAATGACGGATACGATACGTGACTATACTTGACACTACGTGACGATTGACGATACGTGATGACTTTACGGAACATACTTGTAAGGGAATCCCCTTGCTCATGACATCATACAATCTTTGAAATAAAAGAGACTAAAATGACAATTCCAATATCAATCCATAGCATGGGCTATGGAGAATCAATCAATGAATGGAAATAAAGAAATATCTCAAATATCCAATATGGAACATGAATCAAATATGTGATGATAACGATAGTTGGCGTGGTTCGCAACGTGAATTATGATTCGGTATCTTAGTACGGTGTTGGTTTGGGGATTCTTAGTAGATCCTTCGAGTTGTTGTACCTTAGTAGTAAAGTAGGTAGAGTTGAGATTAGACATTGTTCCGGTTGGAATTGGGATGTTGTACCCCTTGTACTTTCTTGAGGTTGCGGTTTTGGTTAGACACACCTTGTTGGCGATACGCCTATGTCACTGTTGCCTTGAGTTAGGTTTACACTTCATACACTTAGCTTCTTTACTGTTTCTGTACGCTTACTTATGAACACGTAGGCACGCACCGCATGTGCATGCTTGGTAGTAGTTAGGGGTTTTCTCACTGAGCTGTTGTTTGCTTAGACCCTCTTTCTTTCCTTTTTCTAGTCTGTGTTGCAGGGCTAGTCGGACTTGGAGTTGGAGTCAGCTGGTGGATTTTCTCGGGCTTAGCTGTTCCAGTTTTCAGTGGTAGTCTTTCACTTTTAGTTGTACTTTACTTTTTAGTTATAGTACCTTCAGTTGTAGTTCCTTTACGTTGTACTTGCAGTTCTTTCTGTTCACAGTAGCAGTTGTAGTAGGCATGTACTTGTACTGCTCTTCCGCTCTCTACTTTGTTGTACTTATACTTTGCATTGTACTGTGATAAAATGAGAAACTCAACTGACTGTATTTAGATAGCAAGTAGTTGTATCCCCTATTTATTATTTAAACTGAATTTCAAAAAAATGGTTTGAAAATCTGGGGCGTGACAACTTGGTATCAAAACTTTCGGTTCGAATACCTTGGAGCCGTGGGGAGACACCTAGTCTTCATGGGTTCTCTTGGTCATTACATTGTTATTTCATCGTGCTTGTGTGCTTGTGACGCACTCTTGCTTCTTGGTTCTGCTTCTTGTTGATATTCTGTTTGTTCTGTCTCCTTCCACGGATGTCGAGTTTCTCCATCCATGGGAAGTCGAGTGTTGATCTTTGTGGCAAGTTCAGTTGCCTTGTAGTTGTTGAATATCTTGGTGTCCCTACTCTTAGCATCCTTGATGCATCTTTTGAGGTTTCTGTGCGGTTGTAGGCTCCTCTGTGTCACTAGAGTCGAGTTTGTGATTAGTAATAAGATGTGACTCATTGAAGTATCCGAAGTTATTGTTGGGATTACCCCTTGTTCTGTCGTTCATAAGGAAGAACTTTGGTCTTGTTGGCATGTGGTGTTAGGATTTTGGTAACTTCGGCTTCGGTTTGGTGATTGGAAGTAGTTCTTAGAGCTCTTTGAGTTTGGTAGCTTGGTTATTCTTTCTTCTTGAAGGCAATTTCTTGAGAAATTGTTGTGGATTTGGCCTTATGGTTTATAGGAGTTCGTGTTTTCTCCGTTACTTTAGTGAAAATCTAGATGCATTACTGAGATTTCCTGGTATCGTCCCTTTAAGGGGTATGACCCGTAGGTCATATCTCTTCGCTAAATTGAATTAGTTGTGCTCGTTTCGGATTTTGTAGGCTAAGCGACACTGTTGTTCGTTAGTTCTCGAATGTAAGTTCAGTTGCAACATATCATTTACCATTCGAGCTCTTACCTCGCGTTAGTTGGAGCCAATTAGTCATGCGAAATTCGATATGGATGTCCGTTTGTGGTTACTTGGGGCTTACTATTTAGATGGAAGTTTGAAAGTACGTGGAAGTTGTTCGTCTTTATCGTTTCCGCTCAGATATTTCAACTGACGATTTCAGTTAGTTGCGAGTTATGCTTTGAGTGCCTTGAAAGAATCCCTCTATTTGGCCCTTCTTCAGCTTGATGGCGCAGATGAGACTCTTGAAGCCAATCTTTGGTTTGTAGGGAGTTGTTATATCTTCAAAACCTTGAACGTTGTCAATATTTCTATTGTAATGTGTATTGCTTCTTATCAATTGGTTGAATCATCGTTGCGTCTTCCTTGAGTTGTGATCGAATTGAAAGTCACCGGGGTAACTCATTCGAGTCCTAACCTTCTAGTTGTTTGGTGACCTTTGGCGCATTTGTCCCATCTTGAATCTCGATGATGACAACACTTGTGTAAAATCTCATGTGTGTTTGTTGGGCCTTATTCCTTTCTTGTGACTCAGGCAGTAACTCTGGTGTCCACATCTTATCGGGAGTTGTCCCTTTTACTCTTTTGTGTGGACCATGGCTTTCTCTATCTTGGTGCCTCTCGGAGTGGTCTTTGTAACCCCCCTTGGTCGACATTCTTTGAAATTGATCACTAGTGTTGTTCATCTTTGAACTCAACTTGGAGTTGTCGTTCCATTGTGACTCTTTCTCCGATCACCTTATCTATTATGTGATTTTCCTTTGCGCGTTTCGTCGACCGTAAGCTAGTAGATCTTGAAATTTGGAATCAATGTGTTGATTGGTTGCTGAACCATGTGGTAGCACTTCTTTTATTGATGGTCTTTGGTACCGTGCGGGAGCATTCGTACTTGTTCTTCTCCCGTGTTTCGTTGGTGGTTCATTGCGAGGCTTGCTTGACCTCTCGCTAGTATTAAATTTGCATTGCATTCCGGGTTGTAGCTCACCCATGTGACATATTGCTTCATTTCACTTTTGTTAGGTGATTCACGTTGACCATATTTCATTCTTGTCCAAAAGACTATGCGTTTGTGCGATTGTCTCTCTTTGGCGTTGTGTCCTTGATCGGAATGCGAGTATTTCCATTTCAGTTGCGAAAATTTTAGTTGAATAAGAGATTTCTTTTTTCATTCGTTAGGTTTGTGCATTGGATGCTACATGATCGTTGAAGAGAGGTTAGTGGACAAAACAAACGCGTGATCGATTGACCGTGGGAAACGTTGTGTGTGAATGCATATTGTGGTCTAGACTTGGCGTGAATTTGTGCCATGCCATGTTGTTTGGGCTTGGCAAATGCACATTTTGGCATGTGTGGGTGTGTGAGTACTTCTTGATTATGTGATACACGTTTGACGAGGTGAATTGGTTTGAGAATAGCTACCGACCGGGGCATCTCAAAGCAAATCACCAAGGTCATACGATTACCACACTAGGATGTGTGTGTTTGGTGTGGTGTGTTCTTTGGCTTGGGGGTTTTGAGCATTTTCATGTGTTGCATTTACTTTTTGGTTGATTCGTGGGTGTTGGTGCGATGACGTATCTTCGCTAGTTATAATTCGCTAAGCATTCGTGCAAAATGGTCTTAAGGTGTGTTGGTGTATCCTCGACGTGTCCTCGGCGTATCCGCGTGTCCTTGGCATGTCCTTGGCATATCCGTGTGTCCTCGGCGTATCCGTGTATCCTTGGAGTGTCCTTGGCATGTCCTTCGTGTATCAGCGTACCGTAGTGTAATTACTGAATTTTTTTTGAGGATGACGAAGCAAGAATTATTTACGTGCAAGTTGGCGGAATCGAAAATAAAGTTTGACATATGTAGCACCGTTTCAAAAATATATATATAGCGGTAAGGCGGTAAGTCCATGGCCTTCGAGGATGTTGTTTCGTGTGGAATCCTCTATCTTTTATTTGTTTCGTGGAATCGATTTGCGTTGACGTATCCGTATCGTATCCAGGAGTGCTCGCTTGTACCATGGCATGTTTATGGGTTCGTAGATCGAGAAACGTATTCTTGCGTTGTTCTATTCGCGAGTAGATCATTGGATGTCAAAGCGAGGTCGTGCCTTTGCGAAAACGTGTGTTTGTTAGGTACTGAATAACCGTATCGAATCCAACATCCTATTTGAAACTTATTATCGTATCCTGTAAAGTTTAACCCTTGAAAAGATCGTTGTGACGAAGAGTTTGATTTTGATTCACCCGTTGATGAGTGGAGTTTCTTTGTTTCGTTGGACGGATGGTTTGGTTATCATCCTACTTTCTTTTTACTCAATTTCGAAGATGAAATATCTTTAAGGGGTATGAGATGTAACGACCCGATTTTCCGTGTCCTGTTAAATAAATTTGTCGAAAATTTTAAA
>NMUG010011343.1:0-10658 GCA_002855965.1 Monotropa hypopitys
TCCTCCAGTTTTTGACTCTCCAGCTGACTTATTTGGTAATGATCCTTTCTCTCATGTTTCTTATGATATTGATACTCCAACTATTTCTCATAATCTTGATGCATCGATTGCTCTTAGAAAAGGGGTCAGAATATGTATTCAACATCTCATCTCTCAGTTTGTCTCATACTCCCATTATCTCCTTCATTTCGTGCGTTTGTCTCTTCTATCTCTTCTGTATATATTCTACAAGATTGGAAGGATGCTATCACAATACTTAGGTGGAAAGAAGCTATGGTGGAGGAGATGATAGTCTTAAAGAAAAGTGACACTTGTGAATTAGTGCCTTCCCGAAGGAAAGAAATTAGTGGATTGTAAATGGGTATTCACTGTAAAGCACAAGGAAGATGGGACAATTGAGAGGTATAAAGTTAGGCTTGTTGCTAAGGGCTTTACTCAGACATATGGCATTGATTATGAGGAGACATTTGCACCGGTGGAAAAAATGAATTCCATCCAGACTTTGCTATCATGTACTGCTAATCTGAATTGGCCTCTTCAGCAGTTTGATGTAAAGAATGCATTTCTTCACGGTGATCTAGAAGAAGTGTACATGAATATACCTCTTGGCTTTTCTTCTCGTGCTACAGAAGGAAAGGTGTGTAAGCTGAGAAAGGCAATCTGTGGCTTGAAGCAATCTCCTAGAGCATGGTTTAATCGATTCCTCAAAGCCATGTTGAGATTTTGTTACAAGCAAAGTCATGCTGATCACACCATGTTTGTCAAGAGATGTAATGGTAAGATAGCTATTCTTATTGTCTATGTAGATGGCATAATTATGATAGGTGATGATGTGGATGAGATTACTAATCTCAAATGTCTCCTTGCTCGAGAAATTAAAATTAAGGATTTGGGATCAATGCGATACTTTCTTGGAATGGAGGTGGCTAGATCTGAGAAAGGGATCTTTATTTCCCAAAGAAAGTATATTCTCAATCTCTTGGAGGAAACATGTATGTTGGGATGTAAGCCAGTAAACTCGTCCATTGAAACCAATCATCATCTTGGTAATAGTGAGGGGGAGCCTATAGACAAGGGGAGATATCAAAGATCAGTTGGTCGGTTGATATACTTGTCTCACACTAAACCAGATATTTCTTATGCGGTGGGTGCTGTCAGTCAATTTATGCATGATCCTTGCACTACGCATCTTGATGCGGTTTACCGCATCTTGATGTATCTTAAATTTTCCCCGGGAAAAGGTATCTTGTTTTCAAATCATGGTCACTTGAATTTGAAAGCTTTTACTGATGCAGATTGGGAAGGATCAATTGATGACAGGCGTTTCACATCTGGCTACTGCACATTCCTTGGAGGGAATTTGATCACGTGGAGAAGTAAGAAGCAATCCGTGGTAGCTCAATCCAGTGCAGAAGCGGAATACCGAGCTATGGTGAATGGTATTTGTGAGCTTCTATGGGTCCAAACCTTTTTACGAGATTTGGGAATTCCTGGTGTAGGTCCCATGAAACTTTACTGTGATAATAAGACGGCCATCAACTTTGCTCATAACCCTGTTCAACATGACCATACTAAGCACATAGAGATTGACAGACACTTTATCAAGGAAAAGTTGAGCAGTGGTTTGATATGTATGCCATTTGTAAGGTCGGAAGATCTATTAGCCGATGTTTCCACAAAAGGGCTTAGTAGTAGAGTTTTTCACCCCATTGTATTCAAGTTGGGCATGATCGATATATTTGCACCAACTTGAAGGGAAGTGTTAAGTTGAAGGTGTAAATTAGATTGTTTTGTGTATTATTTTAATTAAGTTGTATTTTAGGATCATAGTGTAATTTCCCTTCTTATCCTTGTATATGTTGTATGTATCAAGTTTTGAGAAAATAATGAAAAGTGATTATTCATGTATGTGAACATTGTTGTACAATGAATCCGTCTTTGAATGCTTAATGAGGACATTCTAACTTAACCGTCTTGGTTTGATTTCCCTGTGGCTTTGGTTTATTCCTTCGAAGACTTAAGACTTCTACCGTTTGTAATTCCTTTTCCAATAATGTTTCCTTTCCTCCCACATATGAAGAAACGAAACTTTTGACTACGTATAGGTCATCATAGATCAGACACATTATATACAACCAACAAAAAGAGTGCCACGTACAAGGTCAATGTAGGTCACAGACAGCGGGCTACAGCACAGAAAAGGGTGAACAGGGAAGCGGCATACATCAATTAAGAAAACTAAGAACTGGCATCCTCCCAATAGTTACTAAGTGAGGAACAACTCTGAAGACAAAGAGAAAATCAGGGGCAGGCCCAGGATTTGTAACTGGGTGCGACGCCATTAAAGAGAGAAAGATGAATGGAGGGTAGGGGAAGGGTTTGGAATGGAAGAAAATAGGTGTTGCACCAGGGGCATTTCTCCTAAAATATCTAATTAAAAAATGGATGATCCTAAAATACATGAAACATATGCCAAATGCACCCCCATGTTAACATACATACGAATTTACTCATCGGTGCATTACTAGCGGTATCTTCAATCAGAACATCACACAGAGTTTTCTTCCTGCAATCAAGAAAAGACACATCAACAAAAATGGAAAAGTTCAATCAGGGCCAGGAACCACATACATTACATATGCCACAAATTGCCAAAGAAGCTTCCAAACAATTCAAAAGACAAACTTGCTTCTCCCGAGGAAGTTTTTTTGCGTTCTCAACAGTAGATCTCCATGCAGAACTAGAATTATATCCCAGAATAAGAAATGGATGATCACAAGCTTGTCGAAGGCGCAGGAGCATCAACAAAATGTTAACATAATTTTGCTTGACAGTTCCAGCAGCAGCATATTCCTGACATAGAAAACCAATCTAAAGGTCAAAGGAGGCATATGGAATAGGAAGATTAAGCATCCATACATCAGTAGAATATTATGAGGCAGACCGAGTATAATTCAAGTATCAGACAGTATTTTCAAAGTAAAAGCATACAGCAAACTGAGCCCTGGAATCAGCTTCTAATCTGCAGTAGAAATCCCGCTCCCCATCAGTGAAATCTACTTTTTTCAATTCTATTGATTTCGGCGGAAGGTTGATGATTGGTTCCCCGTCAAGAAGCGTGCCTAGAGAAAATATTACGACCAAATGATGACCATAAATACAAGGAGTAGATTGTAAATTGATGCCATACTAATCGCTATGTACATAAAAATACTATCATCCAAACTGCAACAAAATTATGAAAACTAAACAAATAGAGGCTTGATATATCCTGATCCATATGTCAAACGCATCTTCTAAACGTCTGAGGTACCACCCTGCCAGCAGTGGAACCTCAAAGCCTATGGCAGCATAGGATATGTATAAACTGCAAAGATTCGTGCTATAAATGTAATATAACTCTAACCACCAATGCTCTATTTGGGTTTGTAACAAATGTTTTGAAGGCGTTTTGGGGGCTTGCCTTGAGGCAAGGAAAAGCAAAAAAAAACACCCCGCATTGCTTTTTGAGAGGAGAACCAAAAAGGCGTTTGCCCAAACAAATAAGGTACACAGAAGCATACGCTTATCATGCCTTTTTTGTGCAGACGACAAAGGCAAACGCCTCATAAAAGTTGGTTCATTTTTGTCTTTGTTTTGTGAAACTTAAGCCATTTGGGGGTTTTAAGTTATTGAACTTAGTTGCAGTGTTTTAAAGGTTGGATCTGTTAATGCCCCATGTTTTCATGCCTTAACATGATTCTTTAAGATTTTTAATTACTCTTTCCTTATTTTTTAGGTTTTTTAGAGTAATATTAGTTAATTTTATTTTTTATAATCATAAAAATCAAAAAATAATCCAACGGCTTAAGAATGAATGCTTAGAGACTTACGCCTCGACTCATGAGATGCTAAAGGGCTCACCTCGCACTTTTGCCTCCAACAATTTTGTTAGTAACCACTGTTTTATCCCCAAATAAGTAATTGATTAAGTATTACAAAACATGAAATCTAGTCTTGTCCTAGTGTCAGTGAACATGAGAATTAGATGAATCCAACACTTAGAAGTTCAATTACCGTTAGCGTAGAGCACCCCTCATAAGCAAGTCGGCTACCCCACCCATGTCTGACACTTGCACCCCCATACAAAGTGGGTGAACGATAAATGTAACTAGCCTAAAAGTACACTTCTAGCAAATAATAATAAGAGACTAAAGAAAGAAATGACGTAGGGAGAAAATCAAAGAGAATAAATATATAGGTCACTTTTAGATTAAATATATAGGTCACTTTCTGTAAAAAAGAAAAGAAAAGAGGGGTCATACAGAAGCTTGGGTATCAAATTTCAAAGTGGCGCGCGTGAAGTTTTCCTCATAAGGGGCAAAGTAGAATTTTGAAAGCTTGAGGCACAAAATCTCATCAAAGAAAAAAAAGAAAAGACGCCTCTAAAAATGGCAATTAGAAAACAATATCGGACGAGCCTATACATCAAAAGTGTAGCACAGTCTGCATCAAGCCCATAGGCTTCCAATTAAACTGCAAATCAGGGTTTGCCGTCTTTTCCAAAGTGCTAGTGTGAAACAACCACGATCATACATTTTCCCCTTGTAAACAGCATATGGAAATATTGTAGTCCAAGCCAAGGCTGATGAACATGACAACTTTAACAATGTTATACTTATTTCACAGATGTCAAGTATAAGATATGACAATGAGTAACTTACCAGAACCTAGTAGTCAAGATTTCTTTACTATAGGAACCAACAAGGTCCAAAAGTTCTCTATACACTCGAACATAAGAATATTAAGTGTTTGGATCAATTCATAGACCTCAGGAGGGAACAACGATGAAACATAAACACTGCAGCAATTTTAGATTTAACGAGAGACAGAAGCTTCCTGTGAATGTGAGTAGAAAGGATGTCAGACTCTCTTGCAAACAAACAGCTCATCGCTCCAGCATTTAATGTAACCGAGAGGAAACAAATAAATGAGAGAAAGAGAGGATGTTATATTTCACCTAGGTGCGTACTCATTTTATATTATCAACTAAGAAAAAAATTATCGAACGAATCCTCCTTTATGATTCACCTTTTGTGCGACGTAGCATTATTGTCTTCAAGACAGCTTGTAGCTTTTTGAACCCATTAGTTGGATTCCTACTAATGGGGACTTTTATCATGGAGCAGAAAGATTTATAAACACCATATGGATCGTATCTAAGAAATCTGAAATAGCTATACAGATCATCAACTGCATTCTGGATAGGCGTCCCTGATAAGCACCACCTCCGTTTCGCCCGGAGCCCCCAACAAGCCCGAGCCACTTGAGTTCGGTGATTTTTTATGCTCTGTGCTTCATCCAGTACAACCCTAAACCAGCCAACCCTTGCAAGAGGTCGATCACTAGATTCAATCATTCCATTATGCATTCCTTCCTTGTCCTTCGTGGATCTTTTACCAGAAGTAGGAGGATATTTCCTCTTCCTACTAGATGAAAGAAGATCAGCGTCTTGCCTTCCCATCTCATCATCATCTTTATCAACAAGAGGCTGCTTTTGGACCTCCATACTCACGATTGAGTATGTTGTGAGGACTACATCATACTTGGCCAGCTCATAAGGATCCTTTGTTCGACTGCCTCCGTGGTATACTAAAACAGATAGCTTAGCTTTGCTAGTCACCTTATTAACGAGCTCCTCAGCCCATTGGCGTAGGACACTTGTAGGACATACAACAAGGGTCCCAGCAGCTGGCCTACCCTTTGCTTGCACAAACGTATCCCCATTTTTTTTTGAAAGTCCATTAACCAAAACATCAAACGATTCGATAGCCTGCACTCGCTTTGGTCCATCAAGCTCGGACACACAATCATCATCTTCATCCAAATTTAGTGTTTCCAAATCATTATCTGGACAAGCTCTAGAAGATGGAGCCCTTTCCTTGAGTATAAGTGCTATTGTCGATATAGTTTTACCCAGTCCCTGTAAGAGAATGACGACACAAGCTAAGAAAATCAAGACAAGTTCCTTTGATACAAATATCTTTACTTAATCCCTTTAAAGTATTGAAAAAATAAGAAAAAATTAAAAAAGCAACCTGATCATCCGCAAGAATTCCTCCAGAGCAGTGTAAGCTGGCTGTTTCCATCTGGACCATCCAAGATAAAGCAATTCGCTGCACAGAAGTTCATCTAATGTCATTCAGGCAATGAAAAAGCACATGCAGACACACACACGCCACCAACAAATAAAGTAAACCAGGTCCTAATTCAAATTCAATAAGTTATGGCTTATATAGGACAGTGTCATACACGTTAAAACAGTGTCTGGATTCAACTCTATGTTTGTGTTATTTTCATTGAAACAACTACCAAATAAGCTAGATTAAGTGCAACATTACTCAACCAAATTCATGTTAGAAAATGAGTAATTTCTTTATGAATTCCCTTTTAGAAATAAAATCCCATGATACAGTTCATTTAACTTCATTACTGCAATGTACACCTTAAATTTTCTGTTCCACGCAATATGTCAACCAACCACCCAGACAATGTCTTTGTTTCCAGGACAATAAAAGGAATATGTTACTACATCATTCACCTATGCTTGAACAATGCTAACTAAGCACCATATTACACAATTACATAAACCAACAAAAAAATCAAAACCTGGTGTCTTAAAAGAGGTACTGCCAAAACCCCATCTGGAGGACTAGCTTCTGTTTTAGGCTGAGAGAAATCCTGAAAGCCACGAAACCAATTTCATAAAACCTTCAGCCATCAAAGACAACAGCAGAAAAGCATACAAATAAAAGCGAGTTTCAGCCGATAGGCAACTCGGTCAGTATCAATAAATCCTGCAAAGCATGCACAAGCAGAAAATATGTAGATGTCTACTATGGTCTGTGCACACCTATACATGGTGATTTCTAACACAATCAAGGCATGGAACAGATTGGAAGAACTACAAAACTCATCCAGAATTTCCAAATCATATCTAGCATCCAATAATAATAGCATAAGGACATGAATCCCTGAATCCCGTTAACAAATATCGATGGCTCATAACAGATGAATGTGGTGCTACTAACAAACAAGTACTGAACAAAATCTCCAATGTTCAAACTATTCCAGACCAAGGATACTTTATAGGGTCATGAAGCAAAAGAAGCATTGGAAATCTGCTTGTTACTTAACCGCATTCATAAGCAAAGTACGTATCTCGCACTATTACACCTCACCTGCAACACAACTTGGACAACAAGGCGTTCCTCATTTACTTTATGCCTCACACCTCCCATCCCCATGTTGTTTAGTGGGTCACTAAATGTAGAATGTTGTGCAGTAACAAGGGCCTTCCTATTCATAAGCCACAGATTTGAGCGTGAAGGAGCACTGATATCTTCAATAACACATATATCCTCGTCATCATTGACATGGAAGTTGCTACACTTGGCCTTACTCAGATTTGTTTGGCAGCTGACTTTAGAAATATGAGTATTCATGCTCTTAGGTTGAATCAGTTTATACTCTACTTCATCATAACCCATCTGCTTCGTCATTGAAGTGGATGGTTGCACATGTGGTTTCTCTAAGGCCTTTGCATCCAGACAATGATCATCAGAAACTAAATTTAGTTTTCTACGAGCAGCTGCTTCATCATTGTAATCAAGATGATGGTGAACTCTTCTAGATGCTACAAATAAATCTTCTTTTTCATCCTTTTCATGAACCAAAAGCTTCTTACTTGAATTGAAAGGCAGAATAGGCGGCAACAATTTAACATCATATTCCCTTCCCAGAGTTAATACAGGTTCAGCATTTCTTTCATCTTTCACACAAACAATCTGGTTTGTGCTAGACGTGTTTGGCAGAGCAGGTGGAAAGGTCTGTAAAAATGCCTTGTCGGCAATTGTTATACCATCAGTCTTAGTAAAAGAGTCTCCCCTGGTTGGTGACAACACGCTATAACTTTCGCATTTGACATCAAGGCCACTAACATCAGCCTCTTTAGTCATCATTTCCGCAAAGACAGCTCCAACTACCTTTCCCACTTCAGCCTTAGATACCATGGCACCATGTGCAGAAGCAGTCTGATTTGGAAGCTCCTCAAATTCATCCTTTATATGGGAAGACATTTCATCATTACTGGACATATATTGAAGATTGAAACCATCATGCAAATCCCAAGACAAGAGTGTATCAATACCCACCATGGGGGTTTCCAATGGTTCTGTTTTTCCAGCAAATGCATTGAGAGATCCATCTGAAATGCCGTAAGATCTAAATTAGTTCTTCAATTTGAAATCTACGAGAAAAAAACAAAGCAACCCCGGAATTAACAAGAATCAACAACATAGTACGTTTCAATGCAGAAAAGATATGCACGCCAGTATTTCTTATAGGAAGACAATCACATACGTTGGGAATAAATATCTCCCTCCAAATGTCCAACATGAAATTCAGTCTCACTCTTCAGTTGATTGGAATCCAACCTCTCTCTAAAATCTGAAGCATCACTAGCAACTCCAGTTGCAAAACTAAATGTGGCACTACAATTCGGTATCTCATTTTGAGTTTCTTCAAGGTTCTCTCTTCCATAAGATAAGAAATTTTGAAAAACTCCATTACGCCCTGCATATGCAGAACCATGACACGAAGCTGGCAGCATCCAATCTGCTAGACTTCGGGAGCAGCTAGCTGGAGAACCGGTCTGAGCTAACAGTTCCTTACTTTCATGGTCAAATGTGACAGAGTTCCTAGCACACTCAAAAGAATTGTCAGAAGCCCCTGCCCTAGAATCTGAATGTGAAGTGGAGAATGTGAGGGATACTGGTAATCCAGCCCCAAATGAAGATGTCATTTCCACCTCCGGCAATCCTAAAAAACAATGCAAAAAAGAACAAGCATGGCGTAAATGCTAAGCATCTTAATACAAAGCCCAGTACATCATCACACAAAAGTGGGAACTTTCTGAGTACACAATAAAAGTAGGAAGTCTGAGAAGCCATAAAAATATGAACATGACAATCACACCTTTATCCAATCCATGCATAGAGTGCTCACTGTTACTGACATCAGATGGTGACTCACCTTGCTGCACTTTTCCTCCTGATAAATCCCCCATACTATCCTGCAAATTAGCTTGTGTTTAGAATCTGAGACATGCTTACTCCTTGAAGAAGCTAAAAGAACTAATTTGCTTACAAAATAATATAGAGTGAAAAAAATCATTAATTACGCATGAGCAAGAGAGAGAGAAAGAGGTCATAGATGGCAAGCCACTCCTATGACAAATAAATATTAGCAGAGCAGTAACACTACATTGTCTATTTCTTTTGCTTTTAAAACCATTTCTCAACAGCAATACAGTGGGAGGAGATGGGTAATTCAGGATTATAGTTATTTTTGGCGCAAGGCGAACCGAGGTGCAAAGGTCCCGTGGGGTTTAGGCGCGAGGCGTGCGCCTAATTGAAGCGAGACGCACCTAGCCGATTGAATATCGTATACATCGTCATATACTATATGCATATATAGTATGCGTGTAGATACAATGTATGTACCCCATAGTTGTGTATGTATATATAGTAATTAGTAACTTAGCACATTCTATATTCCTATATATTACACTATTACAAAATACAGAGTGTAATTTTTAAATATATAGTATATACTCATACATATACATATAAATAAAGGTTTTGTAATATATTCTGTAATTCACAAAATCCATAGAGATATGTACACATATATAAATATATATACTATACTCTGTAAGAGAAGCAAATGGAAGAATAAAAATAGAAGCATGTCGCAAGAGAGGAAAAGAGAAGCAGATTGTGAAAGAGAATGAGAGAAGCAGGTCGCAAGAGAGAATGAGAGAAGCAGGTCGCAAGAGAGAATGAGAGAAGCAGGTCCCAAGAGAGAAGAGAAGAAGCTATGCGAGATTGATGTGAGAGAGACAGAGAAATCGACATAGCTTCAAGAGAGAGAGAGAGAGAAGCAAATCGATCTGTAGGAGGGAGAACAGCGACAGAAACGAAGAGGAATATGCTGAATAGTGAATGAAACGAAGAGAAACAACGATATAGGGTTTTCTTTGCATTTTCTTAAATGAACAAGGCACATGAGACCTGCGCCTTGAGATTTGAGCCTAGGTGCGCCTCTCCATAAAAAACGTGGGTTTCTTCAAACCAATCGCGCCTCGCACAACTTGAGGCGCAAAAAAGTGGGCCTCACTCGCCTTTCACAACTATGTTCAGGATGTGAAATTACTACGAGGGAACAGCTGCAGCAACATAAACTGTATTGAAAGGCAAATCTCAACTGCAATTAGATGCAGAACCATATGTTCTACCATGTTATGTAACGCCATAAACGGAAAAAAAAATCTTGAACAGAAAAAGCCTTTTGAAGGTGTTAGGAAATAGATATTATTTCCTTTGATTAGCCTTGATTAGCCTTCCTTATTAGCCGTGTACTTAATTAGGCTAGTCTTTATTTTTCTTTATTTCGTTACCTTATAGGATTGTTTCCTATTGTCTTCTTTTTTATTATAGGATAGTTTCCTATTCCATAGATTCTTGTAGTCTATTTAAACACATCTCTTGTAATATTCAATACACATTGTGAATAAGATTTTCTCTTCTTCTCTCTCTATTTTGCAAATTCTATCATGG
>NMUG010011344.1:0-10657 GCA_002855965.1 Monotropa hypopitys
TCATCTATGGTAATCAAGAGTAAATAAGAGAAGTCAAATATTAAAGATACAGGTTGAATATGTAAGAAGTGTTTAATAGGATGTATCAGGAAACTGTGGAATTTTTAAAGGTAGTCCTATGCTTGGGATCATGTGTTCTAGGTAAAAGTGAAAGAATGAGGGTAGAGCGAGAAAGAAATTTCCAGTGGTATGCACTTGGTATAGAATTTGGATGGTGTTAGTGGAGTAATTATGTGGAAAGAGGAATGTCTGGGTAATGTAATGTTGGGAGCTATAGTGAGACTTACCGTTGATTATGTATGTGGTTGAGTAGTGAATTATTTTTGCACTCAGTTAGAAAATGAACACTATTGGAGGTGAGAAAGTAGTAAAGTTTTGAGTAAGAGTAATAATTTCAAAATGAAAGAAAGATTTGCAATTAGAGGAGATTAGTGGGTATTTTTTCTTGAAAGAGGAAAGTTAAACAACGTTGTCATTGATAATGTGGAATTTGTGGAGAGTATAGTAGTTTGGCGAGGTATGATTTCACTTTAAGGAAAATTTTGGTTGTGTATATGGTATGGGAGCAATTGGTCTTTTTGATAATAATATATAGAATTAATGAAAGTTATTTAGCTCCAGTTTATAAACTGCAACTTCTGAAGACAGGATGGATAAATGATTTACTTATGAAATATCCTTTAAGTAATGGCTTGTGGTTGATGGATTATGTAAAATGAGAATTCCTATGTGGGAACTCTGTTAATAAAGGAAGTATAGTAGAGTAGCGCAGTGAAAGCGTGGTGAGACCATCTGTAACCCATATGAATCTTTATTCAAGTAAAATAGTTTGAATTCATTATTATATGCATCCATATGTTGATGCGAGACTGTGTTACACGTAATGTGATGAGCAAAGATGTGACTTTCGGTGTGAAAGTGTGGGGTGTGGCCTGTTTGGGCAAGTCCAGTATAGGGACTAGAGATGTGTGGCACCTGTTTCTGTGTGTGTTGTACCCTTTTAAGGGTAGGCATGATTCGGAATTTGTAATTATAAAAATTTAAATCACAGTATCATAATATATACATATGTGTGAGGGGCATGTGAGTGCCAGTATTGTGGAGAACGTGAAAGAATAGTTTCTTATAATGTCTAAGTCTTTAGCAATAAAAAATATTGCTCAAAATTTTATATAAATTATAATTATGCTACATTTAGCAAAGTGGGTAAGAGGTGCATGTGTGAAAGTGGTTATTGTGTTGTTTAAGCGGGTTAAGTTATTACGAGTTGCTTTGGTGAAGCATAGTAAGTAGTGATGATAATGACGAGATGTGTAATTAGCAAGTAAAGGTCATTTCGAAGTGAAAGTAAGGGTAGATGACCCTATGTGAAATTTTCCTTATGAGGTAGCAGTACCATTATCAAATTATTATATATTAGCTAAATTTAGTATTTAGCATTGAGAGTTGGAGGTTTTTCTCTCGAGTGTATATTGTGGGAGTGGTATGAAGGTGAAATTATTTCCTGTAAGCACTTGGGTGTTGATTTGGGGTTATGAGACATGTAAGTTACCATGCGACTTGAGTAGAGTTGTAATTAGCCTTGGGTGCCTAGATGCGAAGTAGTATGATATGTTATTTGTGGATCATTGAGGGAGGATAGTAAGAAAGAAAAACAAATTGAATCATTAAGAGAAGGCAATTATGTACCTTATTTTAATAAATTAAGAACCGAACAAGGCATGTGGTTTTGAAGAGTATCGAGAGACTTGTCCTTGAGTGGAGGATAGGTGGTTGAAACTATAAGTAGCCGAGATTGTTAGTGACTAATGGGTTCTGAGTAAGTAATGGGGTTTTGGAAAATCCAGGATATCATTTAGTTTCGATAGTGTTAAATCGAGCTTTGGGCGTTTATAAGAGAAGAAATATTTTATTTATGTTGAAATTGTTGAGGGTAGTTAAAACTATGGTTGGTTGAATTGTTGGAAGAAAAATTATGGGGAGCATGTGTGCGGTAAGAGCATGAGTAATGTGAAAAGTATTGATGTCCGACCTCGTCGATGTGATTGAGTTGTTGTTTGGAGCTATTGAGGTAGAGCATGTTGAAGGATAGGAAAAAAGTTCCAACGTGATTTAAGAGGGTAAGGTTGGGTGAAGGGAGTAATAGTAATTCCCGAGTACGAGTTTAGAGAAGTACGAATTAGCGTGGCAAGGTATGCGTTCTTGCGGGGAGTCGTGTTGAGGCATGTGAGAGCTTGTGTGAAGAGTTTATAACTTATGTCTTTGGACGATAGTGTGAACATATGAATTCGGGGATAAGGCTATGTGATTTCAGGAGACATGGGTTTTCGAGGGCGAATATTTCTTAAGGAGGGGAGAGTTGTCATGCCCGAATCAATTTAAAATAAATTAAATTGGGTAATTATATATATTTAAATGCGAAGAGGAAGGAAAAATAGCAATGGTGGAGTGGTTAATAATATTTGAAGAATTAATGTTGAGTTATAATTAAATCAATTACAAAATATGTAATTAAATATATAATGGTTTAAGAAATGGCATACAAGGGTTATAAACCCTTATAAAGGAGGGCAAGAAGGTAATTAGACAAAAAAAATCTGTCAATAGGGATTATATTGAGAGTTTACACTCTCATTAGGGTTGTATAAAACTTTTGGAGGCTAGAGAGGCTAGAAGGAGATTAAGAGAGAGTGGCTAAGGGAATCAAGGATTGAAAGCAAAAATTGAAGTTATTTCAAAGGGATCTCTTCTTCAATCTTGTTCATAACATCTTAGAGGTAAACTCTATGTAATTATATTTCTAATTTCGTGGGTAATTAGTCCTAGATTAGTGGTTTTTCACTAATCACGATTAGGGACTATTTTTTTAGATCTACTTGAAAAATCATGGTTTTAGGTGAATTAAAGTTGGTTTTTTAAGTCCAAATTTTAGTATGATTTGAGGGTAGATGTCTACTACATTGTAGAGTATTTGATTTGAGGATTTGAGGCTTTTTAGATTGAGTTTAAAGAAGTTTGATTAAGAAAATAGAGATGGATTAAGCAAATTTTTTCTATCTGTTGAGTTTTGTTCTAACCGGTATGCGCACCGGTACACCGGGCGGTATACCGGATGGCATACCGGATTGCATACCGGCCTTAAGGAAATCGCCCAGTAAACCTTAAGTAGCATAAAAATGGAAATTTTGTATTAACCGGCATGCCGACCGGTATACCGGTTATCATACCGGTTTTTGTCAAATTTGGGCAGTAGGTTGGCCTTTTCATAAAAACGAAAATTTACATTAACCGGCATGCCGGGCGGTACACCGGTTGTGTACCGGTTTCCATACCAGTTAGTAGAAAATTGAGAGAAGGAATTGGTGGGTGTCGGGGATTGATTCTAAATAAATTTTAAATATTTTGAGAGGAAATTCCTGACTGTATGAAGTTTAAAAATCAGCTAAAATAATCCTTAATTTATGATAAGAATTTTAGAAGGATTATTTACACGTGGTTAGATTATATAACAGGAGATCAGCCGGGATCTTCCAAAGCACCTCAGTAAATTCATATTCGGTGAGTTCACGCAGCAGGTGAGTGTGTAGCTACCTTTCCATATATGTCCTTTGGTTTGTGTTTGGCTTATATTAGAAGTATATGAGTTATGATTGCATACACATGATCTAGATGTGATGATTTAAATGTAAGGACATGTTTGTTTATGTATGAGTTTGTGTGAGTTGTTGTGTGTTTCACATGTTATTATGTGATAAATGCTTAAGGTTAGCTATCCTTCTTTTCTACTTGCAAGCATGAATAAAAATGAGAAATGTGATATGCCGAGGTTGGAACTGCGGGGCCAACGGTATGAAAAGTGAATTATGTGATGCTATGGGCATTGTGATATGTCGAGGTTGGAACTGCGGGGCCAACGACATGAAAAGTTAAAGATATGAGATTATGGGGAAAAACCCCTTAACATGTTGAAGTAGGGCTGCGGTTCGGTGACATATTGTATGTCGAGGTTGGAACTGCGGGGGCCAACGACATGAAAAGGTGCTATGGGCACGGTGCTATGGGCACGTTATACAAAAATTAAACAAAAAGAAAATACATGAAAATGGCATGTTTATGTGATAGATGGGGAGAGACACCACCCCTTGGACAGTTGTTTGTGTACGTGATAGATGGGGAGAGACACCACCCCGTGGACAGTTGTTTGTGTACGTGATAGATGGGGAGAGACACCACCCCTTGAACAGTGGCATGTTTACGTGATAGAAGGGGAGAGGCATAACCCCTTAGTTACTTATTCTTTACTTGTACTTTACCTGTACACTATGAGCTTCTCTTTACATATCAAAGTGCATATATTGACTGTTGTAGCTGACACTCCTGGATATCTTTGGTTGTTTTGTTTTGCAATCTATATCCACGTCAGGAAGAGTAGCAGGTTCACATTTCCAGCCATTGTCGAGTTGAGTTTTATATTCAATACTTCCGTTGTGTTTTTATTCTACAGTCAGATTTATGAGATCATTGTTAAGGATATCACTTGGGTTTTTAGTTGTTGATGCTTTGTTTAGTCATGTATCCGTTGCCAGTTTTAATATTTTTATTATATTCTGGAATGGGTCGTGACAGGGATGGTTACCGCGCTCAACCGATTCATCAGCCGTTCATCGGACAAATGCAGACCCTTCTTCCAGCTTCTCAGAAAAAGAACAAACTACTCTTGGGGGGTAGATTGTGAAGATGCCTTTCAGCAGTTGAAGAAATACCTAGCCGCACCACCGCTGATTGCCACGCCAGATCCGGGCGATGTGCTGATCGCTTATCTAGCAGTATCAGAGCACGCGGTCAGCACGGTGCTTGTCAAATTGGAGGAAGGACGGCAAAAGCCGGTGTACTATGTCAGCAAGACTCTGTTAGACGCAGAAACCAGGTACCTCCCTTTGGAAAAGTTGATTTTAGCCCTAGTGATGACTTCAAGGAAACTGCAACACTACTTCCTAGCTCACATCATCGAAGTACCAACCATCCACCCTATTGGATCTGTCCTGAGAAAGGCAGATCTGTCAGGAAGGGTAGCGGCTTGGTCCGTTGAGTTGGGAGAATATGACATCAAGTATGTCCCCCGCACAGCGGTAAAGGGTCAGGTTCTCGCGGATTTCATTGCAGAGTTCTCACACGAACCCGCGCAGACACCCCCGCTGCGGACACCGGATGAGCAAATAGCTCCCGTTCATCCCGCGCTGCCAGATGTTGATGAGCCGAGTACGAAGGAACAGTGGAAGCTATTTATGGACGGATCAGCATGCAACAAAGAATCAGGAATGGGCATTTTCTTGTTTTCCCCAGAGGGACTGGCCCTGGAGCAGTCAGTCCGGTTATCTTTTAAAGCCTCCAACAACGAGGCAGAGTATGAAGCACTGATCACAGGTTTGAAAAGTACAAGGAGGTGCAGAGCTGAAGATTTGCTCATTCATTGTGATAGCCAACTCGTGGTCAATCAGCTTTTAGAAGAATACGCCACCAAGGATGACAGGATGGCGTCTTACACAACTTTAGCCAAGAAACTTCTCCAGCAATTCACGAAAACAGAGATGGTCCAGATCAGCTCTAGACAGAATAGCCATGCAGATGCCTTGGCCTGCCTGGCCTCCTCCGTACCTTCCGAGCTTCGCCGCACAGTGAGTGTCGTTTCCCTATCTCAGCCGAGCATCCAAATGACAGACTCAGATGAGACTTTCTATTTGGATACAGGCCCGAGCTCGATGGATGCAATCGTCGCTTACCTAGCGCGGGATGAGCTCCCCGCAGACAAGAAGGAATCTCACAAGATCCGAATCAAATCAACTAAGTACTCGCTCTCGCCAAACAAGATCCTGTATAGAAAATCCTTCACGGGGCCGTACTTGCGTTGTGTCCACCCTGACCTTGTTCAACGATTTTTGTTTGAAATCCACGAGGGAGTGTGCGGCAGCCACACTGGTGGTCGTTCCATAGCCCACAAGGCCATTTCATAAGGATATTGGTGGCGATATATGCAACAAGACGCCAAGGTCTACGTAAGAAACTGCGAGAAGTGCCAGAAATTTTCGCCCATTATTCACACGCCTTCAGTAGACCTAGCACCACTCACGAGTCCTTGGCCCTTTGCTCAGTGGGGCATTGACATCGTGGGGCCCATGCCGCAAGCAAAGGGCATGAATAAGTATCTGCTGGTGGCAACTGATTACTTTACCAAATGGATCGAGGCAGGACCACTTGCCAAGATCACCGAGCGCAACATAGAACAATTTGTCTAGCGGAATATCATCACCAGATTTGGAATCCCCTATGCCATTATATCATACAATGGCACCAAGTTCCAAGACAAATTCAAGTCATTCTGTTGAATTTACAAGATCAAGAACTTCTATGCTTCTGTCAGTTACCCGTAGTGCAACGGTCAAGCTGAAGCCTCCAACAAGACTATCTTAGATGGCATCAAGAAAAGGTTGGACAAGGCCGAGGGAAGATGGGTTGATGAGCTACCACTTGTCCTTTGGGACTACTGCACAATACCCAGGAGATCTACGGGTGAAACTCCTTTCTCCCTAGCATATGGTACAGAGGCAGTCATCCCTTTAGAGGTTGGCATCCCAACCATCCGCACTGATCTAGTGTGTTACCGGCTTTTCATGTTGGCTATTTTCCGGAACCGATTCATGTTATTAGAATCTTTGTATAGGATCTTCTTTTGATCTTATTTTAGTTTGGTTTGGGGTAGCATGGGTAGATGCTCCTATTTCCAAGCTTCGAAGATTGGATGTGGCTTATTCGGCAACAAATTGGTGCAAGCCTGTGGTGTTGAAGTTCATGGTATGGCCATTTAATCGTTTGGTAACGGTTCTCCATTGTGAGTCAATTCTCGTTACTTTGGTTATTTCATTCTCTTCATGTCTTGTCATGTTCTTAGTCTTTAGGATCGTCTAATTCTATGTCTTTTCTTGTTGATCCTTGGTTCATGTGTTTTTGAGTCCGGCATAAATTCTTTGTCTAAAAAATCTTGTTTTCGTAAAAAATCTGCTCTATGCGCAACCGGTTGCGCTTGGTTTTCTCGCTACCGGTAGCGCTTGCCTTAATTGTTTTGTAGAGCTTGTTATTGATCGAGTTACCGCGAGTGTGGTAACCGGTTATGCTCCAGTACGCAACCGGTAACGCTCTGCTGAGCATTTCCTTTATATTCCTATTCGCAACCGGTTACGCATAAATTAGGCGCTACCGGTTACGGTCTGTCTGCAGGTTCCTTTTACCGAACCTTGCGCAACCAGTTACGCCACCGAGCGCTACCGGTTACGCTTCCCCGCGCAGTAAAAATTTAAAAAACGCTGTTTGCGATTTTTTAACTTATCTTAACGTTGGGGGGAGCGTGTGGGGGCATTTTTGACCACGATTTTTATTCCTAATCATCCCTAATCTTGCCTTAATACTCCTAAGTATATACACTACCTTTAATCTCATTCTAATGACAACTTGATACAAGAACAAAAAAACCTAGAGAGCTATTTGCAGATTTGGTGACTACTCCCTTTGATTGCACTTCAAGAATTTCATTGTGGTTTGATCTTTCTCTCATTCCCTCTTGCTTATCTCTCTCAATCTCTTCTTGTTGTTCTCTTGAGATTATCTATACACATAGATTCTCATACAAGAAGTCCTTGTTTGAGTATTTGATTTTCATTCAAGCTTTGATCTAGGGTTCTAGATTTTACTTGTTTGCAAGAGTTGTATTGTTGGTTTTTTTCTCTTCATACATTGTAGAGTTGATTGTGAATCATCCTTATTTGATTCCTTGTTCTTGTTAGACTCCTAGAAAAATATAGGGTTTATAGGTGATTTGGTATTCACTCAAAGCTTTGAGTTTTGTCCCTTAATCATATTGGCATTGAGTTTTTGTCACCTAGTTAATATCAATCTCTTGTAGGGTTTGTGTCTTGCATTTTTATGCTTGACCCTATTATATTGAGATTGTTATTATTTGGAAACTTTGGAGATTTTTCTCTTTGGGTGTATAACCTTGTTTTCAAATACAATTCTTGTGTGGTGATTTTCACTAGAACAGTTCCTTAGAATTTGTTCCTTGAGCAAAATTGCTTTGAATCATCCAATTCTAGTACATTGGAGTTTTAACACATATCATAGTGCTTATTATCACTCCATTGTTGATCACTCCTCTAGACCTTGTGTCTAGTATTCCTTTGCAAGTCATATCACTTGTTTGTTTCTAGCACACACGTGCTTTGTGTTGTTGGTTGTCTTGTCTACAATTGGCCGAAGCACTTCGAAGCCGATCGAGAGTCGAAAATCAGTCGAGGACTGTGGATCAGCTGGAGGATAGTAGAAGGGGATCAGGGAGCTTTGGATAGGAGCTAGGCGGGCTTGGGAAGTTCGGTAACTTTGTATCCAAAACCTTTACTATTTCTAGTGAAACCGTAGACTAGGACAGTGGTTTTTCTATATAGGGATCGATTGATGCCTATATAGTTTTCCACAATATATCGTTGTGTTGTGTCACTGGTTGACTCTTCCCCTTCTCTTACACTCGCACCTGTGTTTGTGGATCACTTATAGTTGCACCTGTGATTGATTTGTTTTTCTTTTATCTTATAATTGCTTCCGTTTGCAAATAAACAAACAATCATTAAAACAATTGTGCAAAGCTAAAAAGTATCATTTAAATTGTGTCAAACATTAAAAATAAGAATTTATAAGTTTTTAAATTGATCAACCTATTCACCCTCCCCTCTAGGTTGTGGCCTAGTGCGTATATCGCATATTTCAATTGGTATCAGAGGCAAGTTGCTCTATACGTGTTTACCTTACAGTCAATTACATTGTAGCTCATTTGGTAACTCGTTGAAGCTTAACCGCTTGAGTTGATCCTATAGATTCTATGGATTCCCAAAGACCTAGGGATGGTGCCTCAAACTCTAGATTTCCTTATTCTGATGGAACCGACTATGATTATTGGAAAAACCATATGAAAAACTATCTTGTCGGTTTAGGCATTAGAGTGTGGCGTTCGGTGTTACATGGGTATGAACAACCAACCGTAGAGGATCCCGTCACTAGTGAGGTTAGAATTAAATCTGAAAGTGAATATAATTCTGGTGATATTGAGGGCTTCGAAGCAAATAGTAAGGCTCTTCTTTCCATCCAAAACGCAATGAGTAGGTGTGAGTTTGGTCGTATTTCCACATGTTCCACGGCCAAAGAGGCTTGGGACATATTACAAATATGTCATGAAGGGACACACACCGTGCGTGTATCTAAGATCCAAACCCTCACCACTAGATTTGAAGATCTTAGGATGCGAGAAGATGATACATTCTCAAACTTCATCACCGAACTTACCGACATTGTTACTTCTTTTCATGGTCTAGGTGAGCCTCTCCAAAATCTGAAAATTTGCCGCAAGATCCTTAGTTCCTTACCCGATAGGTTTAGACCTAAGATCACCACTATAGAGGAAAGGCCAAATGTCGATAGCATGTCATTTGAGGAGTTGGTAGGAAAGCTTGAAACTTACGAAAAACGCACCTAGCTTCATCTCTAACTCATAAAACGATTCCAAAACCAAATAAAGGCATTGCCTTTCAAACATCGAAAGATGAATCGTCCGATGAAGAAATCGAACTAGATGATAAACTTCTTGCGCACATGACTAAAAAATTCAGGAAATTTGTGGGTAAGAACCGGAAAGCTTTTGTAAAAGACAAATCTAATGATGGATACAAAAAATCATCAACCTCACAAATTCCAAATCAAAATCCAACTTTTGAAAAAACAAAAGACATCCAAACCCATCCAATGCCATGCATGCCAAGGCTTTGGTCACATTCAATCCGAATGTGCCAACACTCTTAAAAAGGCCAAGAAGAGTTATAAGATAACTTGGAATGATGATAGTGAGGAGGATGTGGATAATGAAAGCAATATTGACACCACAAGGGTCAATGTGCTAGCCGCAAGTGTGGATTGTCCTCTTTCACATTCGGACCATGTTATTACAAATCAAAGTGATGAAGAATTAGATGATGATGAACCCGAAGATCTCCAAGATACTTTTGATCAACTTGTAAAAGAGAACATCAAGATGAAACAAAAGAACATCAAACTAAAATGTGAACTCGAAAAAGTTCAACAAGAAAGAAACACCTTGCTAAGTAATCTTGATGATTTTAAACAAAGATGTGGGAGATTAACCGAAAAATTTGCCATAATTGAAAAAGAAAGAATTGAAGGGAAACATGAGATCATTGAGCTTAATGAAAAAATCATCACTCTTGAAAAGGAATTGAGCGACACTAGCGATATCATTAGACGAAATGATTGTGGTGCAGAAAGAATCTCAAAGCTAACTCAAAACTTTCGAAACAAGAGTGGTTTAGGATTTGTGGATTCGGGTGAGATTAAACTTAGTATGTCCAAGAGAGATATCAAGTTTGTAAAATCTAAAACTCCATTGATAGACCATATGTCAATGGAACAAGCTTCAATCGCTAAACCAAACTTGATCAAAAATAAAGAACCTACACCTACTGTAAAGAATTCCAAAAATCTCAACACAAATGTTAATCCCGGATTTTCTTCTAGAAGACAACAACGTGTATGTCATTATTGTGGT
>NMUG010011345.1:0-10658 GCA_002855965.1 Monotropa hypopitys
TTGTGTGGATTTCAGTGGTGTGGTAGAATGGTGTCCTCCGGTGGTGTTTGAGAGCGAGGTCCTGGTTTGGTTGGCTCTCTAGTGGTACTTGTTGTGTTAGGTGACCCGGATGGGATATTGTGGGGTGTTCGACCTGTCTTGGTGAGTCTGTCCAGGTTTGGTGTACCCTTGGAGGTTTCGTTTGAGATTGCGTATAGTGGTTCTACTTGGACTGACTCTTGGTCCTTGGTACGGTTGGGTGTGTGTGTGGGCGTGCGTTATTCTTCACTTTCCGCCTTACTCTGCTTTTAGTTGTCTCACCCTTGGTTACTCTGTTTAGACTTGCACTTTTTGGTGCACTCTTGTTAGACTTTAGTTGTTACCGTCGCTGAGCTGTATTTGCTCAGACCCACCTTTCTTTCTCTTTCCAGGATTGTACTGCAGGGTTCTTCTTACAGGTTGACTTGGAGTTTGTGCTAGCAGTTGGTTCTGTTGGAGCTGCAGCCTTGGCTCCTGCTAGACTGTTGTCCTCTCTTTTCAGTTACAGGTTGTTGTACTAGTAGTTGTACCTTCTTTTTACAGCTTGCAGTTAGTAGTTCGGTTGTACTCTGTTTCTTGTACTCTCTTTCAGTTTGTACATTGTATCAAGAAGAATGTAATAAGAAGTTCTACTGTACTGCGTTTGATTACTATTATTAACTCCCCTGTGTTTTATTAAATGTATTTTAAAAAAAATGTTTTCTCAAAATTTGGGGATGTTACACCACCCGCGACATTGTGCACAATGGGGGTCGCATAGTCCTCCCAACGTACTTGGGGAATGACGGAGGGGCAAGGTTGGTGAGTTAACGAGCTACCACCTTAACCCACCCTATCAATGACTTTATGACATATTGGGATCGCCTTGGAGGGACTTGGCTTGATGCTCCTTGGCGTATCCATAAATGAATGGAACAACTATACTTGTGACGAGATCCTGGATCATTTCTATATGTTGAAGGAAAGAAAGGACAACTCGTCTATGACACTTGAGGCATAGGCTTACGATGAAATTCCCAAATCTTAATATTGTATAAGTGTCAGAATATGTAAGGATTCACCTTTATGTTCAATGAATCAAAAGAAATTAAGTAAATGCCTTGGTATGTTAGAGTACTTGATTAGTTACTCTTCTCTTTATTTTGCTCTCTCCCTACTCGTGTATAGAGATAAATGTGTGGGTAGTGGGATCAATTGCCATGCATTTAGTAGCGCATTCATGTTTGACACATTTCTGTTCATGTTCATGGCACACACTAGTCACGCCAACTATTAACATGTTAGTTATAGATATTTCCTACTTTGGCGTGACATGTCCTTTTTTAAAGGTTCTACAGGGAAAAGTCCGATATTTGAAGATTTGGGAGCTCCTTGAAGATTGTGGGATTTTTGGTAGTTATCAAGACTTATGAACTTATTTTGGTTTTGAAAAATACCCCATTTTGAGGGTTGTACTAGACTCATGTTTGTAATGACGTAAACATTGGCACCTTGTTCTTTTCTACCCATTCTGTGGTTTGGAACTCATGCGTTTTGTTACTTATTCACTCTCGGATTTTAAGTATGTTTGGAATGGGATGTTGTGGTATTTGGATTTACTCTAAATTGTAATGATCCATGTTTGTTTCCCCATTTATTAAATGATTTCAAAAAAATGGTTTGAAAATCCGGGGCATGACAGTACGGATTTGGAGGTTGTCTCACCTTAGCACATACATTGGTTTTATTGGGTTGCACTTCACTACTTTAGTTTTATTTGGGTTGCACTTTACCGTTTGTCGATGGTTGGAGTCTCACCTAGCTTACGCGGTTGGTTGTGTACTCGTCCTAGGGTTACTTTGAGGTTGTGTCGTACTTGGTTTGAGTTGGGTCTTTTCTCCTTTGTTTTCGTTTGTGTGTGGACACTTAGGCACGCACCCGTAGATGCATGTTTGGTAGTAGTTAGGGGTTTTCCTACTGAGCTGTGATTCGCTCAGACCCTCCTTTCTTTCCTTTTTCCAAGACTCGTTCGCAGGGCTTGGAGTAGTTATAGACTTGGAGCTTGGCTTGCTGATAGACCCCTCGGGAGCTTGCCATCTTGGGTCTATATAGTATTTCTTTTCTTTGTACCTTTTGTTCAATTGTAGTAGCCTGTTTATGTATCTTTTCTTCCACATTCTGTATCTCTTTCATAGTCTCTTTCTGTATCATATGTTTGTAATGGTTACTTCAACTAATTGTACTTGAATAACAATAGTTAACTCTCCTGTTTATCTTTTATTGATATTCAGAAAAAATTGTTTGAAATGGCTTTTAAAAATTATGGGGTGTTAAGGTTGGTATCAAAGCTTTCGGTTTGAATACCTTAGGACCGTGGGGAGACACCTAGTCTTTATGGGTTCTCAGGGTTATTACATTCGACTATGATTGTTCTACTGTGCTTGTGGAGCATCTTCCTATCCTAGAATTGTGACTTAGAGTTGGCCTGTATATTGTGACTCCTTCTATGGTTGTTGAGTTTCTCCTATCCATCGGAAGTCGAGTGTTGTTCTTTCCTGGCAAACCTAGTGGTTTGCAGGATTTGGGTATTCTCGTGCTAGTCTTCCTTGTGATTTATGATGTGTCTTCTCTCTTTTTGTTGGGTTTTAGAATCCTCAGTGTCTAGAGAGTTGCGTTTGTTCTTGGTGGTAAGATAGAAATCCTTGGAGCCTATACTTCTTCCTAGTTCCATGTATGGATTCGTGCGATGTTGTTGGAAATTTAACCCTTTTGGCTTGTTCAAGTGCATGTCTTCTCCTTGTATATCATGGAAAAATTCTGAGGCGTATCAAGATTTTGTGGTATCTTCTTTAAGGGGTATGACTTGTTGGTCAATTTCCCACTCTTGCTTGAGTTGTTCGTGCTTGTTTCGCAGTTGCGTAGATTTCTTGAGGTCTATGCTTGTTTATTGGTGAATTCAGGCAAGGTTTATCCAGTGTTATTTTCATTCGATCTTGTCGTGCATCCATTTCATGGTTTCGTTTCCCATTAGAGAGTTTGGGTACCCTGTCAACATTGTTTGTCTTTCTTATATCCATTCTAGTATTCATGTCGTTTGACTCTAGCTATTCTCTTGCTCGGTGGTTAGATGGTTTCCAGTCACATCTTTAACGCGTTGAAGGTGTTCCTTCGAATGAACCCTCCTCATTTAAGTGGTGAAGGTGATCCCATCAGAGTAGATCTTTGGCTCGTGAGGATCCATGAGATTCATGATGCTTTTGGTATTGTCGAGAGTTCTATCTGTGTTTCCCTCGCTGTTTTTCAGTTCTTTGGAGAAGCAGATCTTTGGTGGAGTTTAGTGGTACAAGTTGGGCGATTGTAAGATGCTTTTCCTTCTGAGGATGTATCTTGGGAGCAGTTCGAGTCCATGTTCCATGAGCGGTATGTTTCGGATTCCCATCGTACAACATCGAGGTTTGCATTGTTTGATCCGACCGTTGGTTGAAGGCTACAACTTCAGAGCTTTGTTGCATTGCGGGAAAGTGCTATACCTGTTGGAGCCAGTCTTGTCGAAGTGAAGTCGGTGTCGAGGCAGAAATCGAGTCATCATCTTCAAGTCAGTGCGAGTTCATCTACATCCGGGATTTCGGGCAAGAAGCAAGGTGGTGGTCAGTTTAAATTTTTGTGCACTCTTCATCCCGCAATCCAAAAGTTGCTTCCTCTTTTCTACCTGTGTGCTACAGGTGTCATCTACTGGGTCATATCCGCGTGCGTTGCCCTTCGAGAGCTTGTTATGCACGCGATAAAGTTGGTCATACAGCAGCAGATTGTCCCAAGTAGTTAGAGCCTATGGAAGAACTTCTTGATCGATGTTCCTTTAGAAGATGACTTGTGCTCTCTCTATAGATTTCGTGTTTTTGAGTCCTTTGTTGAAATTCATATACTTGTTGTTGTTGAATTTCATTTGGAACTTGTCGCTCCTTCTTTTATGCCTTTGTTGGATGGTACTATGACTTGGATTGTATTCTCTTTGAGATACCTTATTTAAGTGTCATTGTTTCATTCTAGATGCTTCATTTCTTTTGGCTTGATTGGTTTGAAGGAACGTGATCGTTGTTGGAAATCTCTTTCCCTTCTCTTGTGTTGTTGTTCGTTTGCAATCGCACTTTGAAATTCGTGTGGTGCATCCATTGTTGGTTGTTGAACCTTGGCAATGGAGGAAATTTTGATTTCCATCTTTTCTTTGTCGTATCTGTCTATCGCACTCATATCATTCATTTGTCAACCGTAAGAAAGAAGACGTTGGATCTCAAAGGCGATGTAGTCAGTTGATTGTGGGGAATTGGGTATGAATGCATACTATTATTTAGACTTGGTGTGAGTTTGGTGTTATGCCACGTTGTTGGGCTTAGCACGTGCATATTTGGTGTGTGTGTGTGTGTGTGAGTACTTTCTTTATCGTGCGATGTATGTTTGATGTACGTGAATTGATTTGAGAAGAGCTACTAGCTGGGGCATCTCAAAACATATCACCAATGTCATGTGGTCATCTCACCAGCACTTGTGTTTGGTGTCATATGTTGAAGCATATCTTATACATATGGGTTTAGTTGGTTGTGAATGCTCGTGAGGTTGCGGCTTGGCATGTCGGCGTATTCTTGGCATGTCGGTGTGTACATGGCATGTCGGCGTGTCCTTGGCGTGTCAGCATATCCTTGGCGTATTGGTGTATCCTTGGCCCATAGGCGTGTCCTTGACGTATCAGCATGTCCTAGGTGTGCAAACATGTTCATAGTAGGTCGGCGTGTTCTCGACATCCCGTCATGTCTTGGTCCTATCGATCTATCCGTAGCATAGTTGTTGGCGTGTGCATCTTGGAATTGTCTATACGGTTCTCTCGTTTCTGTGTTAATCCGTGGATTATTGGTGTGTAGGCGCATTTCTTATGATCCATCGCATGTTTGATGCGAGTCTTTGTCGAGAATCCTATCATTCTCTGTGCTAGTTGATCAGTGTATTGTCCTTCGTTGAGTTAGGATGGGAATCACATCAGATGTGTGGTGGAGTGTGGTTTCCTCTCGTGTTCTTGATCGTTCGCCGTTTCGATTTTTCCTTTCTCCTTACTCGAGTGAATTTTGAAGATGAAATTTTTATAAGGAGGGTATTTTATCACACTCCGAAAAATTTGATGATTTTCCCTTCGTTCCAATAATTTGATAAATCGATTTTTGGAATTTCTACTCTCGTTTCTGTGGTAGCTGAAGATCTCTGAAACTAGCATTTCGGATGACCGGACCCTCAAGTGTCGGTTAGGCATCAGCGTTCCGGAGCTGTTGGGCCGATGGTCTGTGTAGGTCCCTACAAAGACAAAAAAGGATCCACCTACTGGGCTCCTGCAAAACAAGGGTTAGTGCTCGTCGATCGGTTTTAACCGACGAGGCCTCCGGAGCTTAAGTTAGTCTCTTTTTATGGAAGAAGATAGAAAGAAAAATGAGACCGGACGCTAGGCAGTCGGGGAGCAGATCCTGTGAACAGTACCCAAATGGGGTATTATAGGGATTGGAGCTCCTTAGGGTAAGGTTTGGTACGTGGACCGCACATTATGGGCTCCCCGTACGGTATTTGACCCAGATGATGCACGTGTTTGGCCAATGCAGGCCGGTGCGGCCAATGGGTCGGGTTAACCATATGAACGGGGGGAAAGAAGGTAGGCGTGATGCTCATTTCTGGTGGTCAGGCTAATTGGATGCCCTTTCGCTATGATCTGGTCGGTCGGGAGCGATGTTTTGCCACAGGACTGGTGACCGAAGCTCTACTGACCGGTTTTAGTTGCTAGAGGGGTCAACATTGTTTGGCCTAGCCACATTGCCAGAGCGTTTTGCCGAGAGGGGGTGGGGGGGATTTCAGACAATATTGGGGCTGTCTGAAGGGCCATGAGAATAGCGCTACCAAAAGACATAGGAGATCCGGAGCGAGGTACGGTCTTGTGCTGGATCCGACCCCTCAGAGCTAAGGTCCGGCTACCACAATAGCCCCTCAATCTTTTCCAGCGTAGCTGGGAAGGATTGATCATTTAGGGCTGGACACTTTGATCCGGAGGGGTGGTACGGACGTCAGAGACGCTGACATCTGACACCATCAGAGGAATAATGGCTAAGATGTCATCGTTTTGCCACGTGGCGGCGACTGGTTCGCTGATCAAATGGTACCTATTCGGTACTTGTGCAATTTTTAATGTTTGACAACTGTGTTGTGTACCTTGCTGGAGCCTATATATAGGCCTTTGAAGTGGGACACCCGAGACTTACGTTTGAGCAAAAGGACCCTCTGGAAAGCTCTTCACACCTTCAGCAATTGTGTTTTCGCATTTGGCATGGATCAAGTGGTCACCATCCTCTCGTCTTCCTCAAGTGTGGATTTAGATTCGTTATTTCAGATGTCTTCAGAGGAAAAATCTCCTACTGATGGCTCAAAAACATCTCCAACCGTACTCTCTGCTCCGGAGGCTTCCACCACGAGACAGCCCCAAGCTGCCGATCGTTCCAACATCGTTTGGAATTTTTCTAACGATAATGAACCCACACGCACTGCGCTGGGGGTCGGCCAAATAGGGTCCTAGGAGGCTCAGTCCGGGCGGCCAGAAGGGATCGGCCTTGTCCTTACCTGCACCATTTTCGTGGGGGAATGCCCAAGTTTCAAGAGTTCTCTCGTAAGTACAGCATCCCAGCTTCAGTAAACTTCGTGGAAGTTGGATCGGAGGTCACCTACTCCGAGGATTATGTGATGGTCCCTCTGATGGACATTACCGAAGGGCGATTAAGGATTCCATTTTACCCCCTCCTTTGAGAGTTCCTGTTCACATTCCACCTTGCGCCGAACCAACTGTCGGTGAATGGCTACCGAACCATAGGATGCATCCTGACATTGTGCGAGAGGCAAGGGTTGGAGTTTACTGTTCCGAACTTGATGGGGTTATTTTCTCTTTCTCGGAACCGGTCGTCTGGAAGGTACTACTTCACTGCCCGAAAGCCATATGTGGATGTCTTTTTGAGGCTATCGGACTCAGAGAAATGGGTGAACGTATACCTTCAGTTGTTCGGTGAGTACAATTTTGGTCCGGGGAAGAACGCCTGTATCCTCTGCTGACCAAAGAGGGCTGTCATGTAAAGGGTTCGGTAGCTTTGCCCAAAAATTCCTTGTTTCTAGCCTCGTTTTCACTTCGCTTTTCCTATGCAGTTGTATCATCGATTTATAATTATTTGAGAAAGACCTCGTCGATTGCCCGGATCGAGGCTCTGATGGGATGTGACAGCAGGGATGCTCCCTCCCTTCTAGGATTCGTGCCGACGTACCAGAGTTACTTGGAGGACCGGAAGAGGAGGGGAAAGAGAAAGGCAACGGCGGAGCTTGGTCCGCGAGCCCCTCCACGAAAGAAGATGACCATTTTTGAATATTTCCAAGAAGTTGATGACGAATCGGTAAGAGCAGCCGAAGCAGCGAAGGGCATGGGCCCGAGCTCGGCACCACCAGACATAACTGGTCCGGCAATTGATATTGCAACTGAGCTACTGGTTGCACCTCCGGTCAATACTATGGAATTACGCCTAGTCAAGGAAGAGCCCGTTTATTATGACGAGGAGCCTGTTGACCCTGAAGAAACTGCTGATCCCTATGCAGAATTTAGAAGGTACACTGTTAATCGGAACCTTAAACTACTTCCGGAAGAACCAGAGCCGCCCCAGTCCTGGGCTCCAAGCTTCCGGAAGTACAATGGGAGGCCTGTCCTGACAACGGATAGTGTGAATGCTGATCCTTGGGTCGTGCATTTGCTCCTTTGTATGCTACAACTGCCGACTGACATGCGAGCCCTGTCGGTTGATGTGGAACAGATCTATGACCACGCCGGAACATGCCTTATAAAGGTAACAACCCTTCTTGCTCCGGTTGATTCCATGCTTGCGACTTTGTTGATGATGATTTCTGGTTTCCACAGGCGTGTCAAAGCTTTGCCGGCCTATATAAAGCCACCCAGTCAGTCCTTTGGGGAGCATGGAGAAGGGACGTAAAGTCGCGTACACTTCAGGCTAGCCTCGCAGACGTGGAGGCTCAGAAGAGGGTCCTCCTCTAGGAGGTTGAGAAAGTGTTGGCAGAGCAGTCCGAACTGAAGAAGATGATAGATGCCTTTGGGGATTTTGAAGAGAGACTCCGACGGGCTGTTGCCGAAGCAGACAGGAAGGCCTACTCTGAGGGGTTCCGGGATGCCCGAGAGAAATATCACCAAGAGATGCATGAAATCTGTCCTGAAGCTCATGAAATCGGTTTCAGAGGGGGTTACGCCCTGGGCTATCGTGATGCATGGCAGGCGGCAATGGACACTGCTGACATGCCTGATGATTCACTCTTTCGAGCCAACGTGGTTGTGCCGGACTGTGAAGTCCCTCTGTTGGAGTTTTCGGACAGAGATCTTCTTGCTGATTCGTCAGAGACCCCTTCTGCTGAGGTACCAGAGGCTCTTGTTGCTGGACCAACAGAGATTCCCTCCACTATTCCAACGGAGGTTGCTTCTGCTGATTTACCGGAGATCCCCTCCGTAAATTTGATGGAGGCTCCTCCTGTGGATTTGCCGGAGGTCCCTACTGGTAGTTTGACGGAGGCTCCATCTGCCATCTTGCCGGAGGTTCCCTCCGCTGATTTACCGATGGTTCCTCCTCTGGAATGTTCGTAGTGTAGTTTTCCTATTTTCCTATGTGTACAATTAATGTAACATGATATGTATGTAACCTTTTGTTTTTAATATTACCTTCTTCTATCGGAATGCGTGCCGGATAGTAGCTTAGAAATAGATCCGAGAAGACAGAGTACCAAGCCCTCGTACAGGGATAGAGGGGGGGCTTATTAATAGTTGAAGTCCGATTGACGAGCCCCTCGATAGAATTTCAGAGAGACATAAGTAGGAGGTCGTCTAATAATGACACGACTTCATCAATAAAGAAGATCTGGCTATTAATTGGTGCATATAGGCCTCTCTTCGGAGGATCGATATAATATAGATCTAAAAGTCCGAATGCATAGGTTGGGCTTCAATAATTTATAATCTGGTCGTCTGCCGACCAGGCAGTCTTCCTCGCCGATGATGGTAAGATACCATCTATAACTGCTGAATAACCCCATAATGGGGGCTGATCTTCCAGACCTCATACGGTGGTGGATGACAAGTTCGTGTCCTCTCTGACCCTACTGGAGCCACGCCTACTGGAGGCCAGACCTTTGCTGGAGAGTGATCCCGTAATGAGGGATGGAGTGTCGGGCTCATGCGATGGTGGACGACAAGTTCATATCCTTTCGGACCCTACTGGAGCCACGCCTATCGGAGGCCGGACCTTTGCTGGAGAGTGATCCCGTAATGAGGGATGGAGTACCGGGCTCATGTGGTGGTGGACGGCAGGTTATAATCAAAGCCCGAAGCTACACATGCCGGAGCCATGCCTACTGGAGTTACCAGACCCTTGTTGATCTACCGGTCCTCATGCGGTGGTGGAAGACAAGTTCATATCCTTTCGGACCCTACCGGAGCCACGCCTACCGGAGGCCGGGCCTTTGCTGGAGAGTGATCCCGTAATGAGGGATGGAGTACCAGGCTCATGCGGTGGTGGACAGTAGGTTATAATCAAAGCCTGAAGATGCACCTGCTAGAGCCACACCTACCGGAGTTACCAGACCCTTGCTGATCTACCGGTCCTCATGCGGTGGTGGACGACAAGTTTATATCCTTTTGGACCCAGCCGGAGCCATGCCTACCGGAGGCCGGGCCTTTGTTGGAGAGTGATCCCATAATGAGGGATGGAGTACCGGGCTTATGCGATGGTGGATGACAGGTTATAATCAAAGCCCGAAGCTGCGCCTGCCAGAGCCACGCCTACCGGAGTTACCGGACCCTTACTGATTTGTCAGACCTCATGCGGTGGTGGACGACAAGTTCATATCCTTTCGGATCCTGCTGGAGCCACGCCTACCGGAGGCCGGGCCTTTGTTGAAGAGTGATCCCGTAATAAGGGATGGAGTACCGGGCTCATGTGGTGGTGGATGATAGGTTATAATCAAAGCCCGAAGATGCGCCTGCCAGAGCCACGCCTACCGGAGTTACCGGACCCTTGCTGATTTGCCGGACCTCATGCGGTGGTGGACGACAAGTTCGTATCCTTTCGGACCCTGCTAGAGCCACGCCTACCGGAGGCTGGGCCTTTTGTTGATACCCAAATTTTGGCTCACCCCCTACAAATTCAGAAATCAGCAAAAACGTCTTTTTCAGCATCCGAATGCATCTCCGGAATGTTCAGACTCGTCGCAAACAGCACTGACGATATCCAAAAAATACAGTAACAGTGAACGAGCAGCGGTGAAGTGTTGAGGAACATTTACCTGTCTCGGAATTTAAAATCGATTCACCAATCCACAAATTTTCCAACGAACGGCACTGAAACCGCATCCGAAAGAGGCAAAACGTCCGAAAACGAGAAAAATTCTGCATCCACAGTCAGAATTTTATTGTCATACGGAATATTGGCAGTATGACAGTTATCATAAAGCAGATATAAAAATTAAATCCGTCCGATTCAGATCTGGGATTTAATTAAGGATGAGCTTCAGTCCGATCGGTTTTTCGCGCAGCTGACCACAGCCTC
>NMUG010011346.1:0-10657 GCA_002855965.1 Monotropa hypopitys
AAAAGAGATAAGAGAAGTGAGTTTTAAATGAAATACTATGAAATAGAGTTATCAAAGAGATTAATGAATAAAGTTTTGAAAACGGAAAGAGTTATTTAAGAGATTTAAAAGAGAAATGAAAAGATATTCGAAATGGAAAAGAGAAAAGAAATAAAAAGGATTTGTGTGAGTAAAATGATATTTTGAAATATTAAGAGTTTCAAAAGATATTTATTATTTAAGAAAAATAATTTGGAAGAGAATATTTAAAGAGAAAACAGTTTGAAAGATAAATGTGAGTATTTTAAACAATAGTGATCCATAGCTATTTTAGCACTTTATTTTACGTCTTTTTTATAAGTATTCACCAGTTTTTCCCAAAGCTGACCCTTCCTTTTCCCCATCCAGGTGTTGCTGTGATGGGATCGGTTTAGAGTCCACCAGTCCAGCAGTTGAGGAGTTTTTCAGAGTATTAGGAGGTACTGTCCTGGTTTGTTTCAGTTTCAGAACTTTTATTTATTTTCTTTCAGTTGTACAGTTTGTTCAGTTTGAGAGTTTGTTGGGCATTGTTTAGCCCTGTTACTAGAGTTTGTTTATATTCTATTTCAGTAGTGAGGAGTTTGGGCCAGTGTTTGTAGCTCATCTAGTTTAGTTGAGATTTTTGTATATTAGATTTTGTTCTTCAGATTTTTATTTCAGTTCAGTAATTCTGTTAGCTGGTTAGCTAGTTGTTTCCAGTTGTGTTTTTAGTTTAGTTTTTTTATTAGAGCTAATTAGTGAGTTTAGGTTTTTGCAAGCCACGCTACCGTCCCAGGATGGCTGGCTTTACAGTCGTCGGGGATGGGGCGTGACATCGAAGATCTATGCTTATATCCGGATATGGTCTTGCTGTCCAAGTTCAAGATCCCGGATTTATCTAAATATAATGGAACCGGATAACCCATGACGCATCTACGTCTTTAAGCCGGGGTACTCTGTGGTTATACCAATCCAGAAAGGCTAATGATGCATTTATTCCAGCACAGTTTAAACGGGGCCGCCGCACAATGGTTTGCCTACCTGGACCTCAAGCGCTTCCGTTCCTGGACAGATTTATCTCAGGAGTTCGTGCGCCAATACCAACACAACGCAGAGATGGCCATCGACCGGATCTTTCTTATTCGTATGAAAAAGGAACCGAAGGAAACCTTCCGACGGTATGCTCTTAGGTAGAAAAGCCAGGCATCCCAAGTTGACCCTCCTCTTGCCGACGCGAAATATGTTCACTTGTTCGTACAGACTTGCAAGAGAATGTATTATGAAAAATTCTGTACGTCCATTGGCAGATCGTTCAATGAGATCATCCTACAGGGCAAAATGATCGAGGACAGCATCAAGACCAGAAAAATCCTCGACCCTTACAACAAAGAAGAGGATTCTTCAGCGTCGTACGCCAAGAAGCCCCTAAATAAAAAGGCCAAAGAGCCTGAGATATCGGTCCTCATGCCAGCGTCAAGACCAAACAACCAAAATTCTTTCCAGCCAGGGTACCCAAGCTACCCACAACAACAGCAAACCTACTACCAACCACAAAATGCATATCAGAATACGCCCGCAACATATCCAAATCAGTATTTCCAAGGCCCAACACCACATGGTCCATTTGCTAGAAATCCTTCCCAAAATCTGTGGAGAAACCAGAACTTTACTCCAATCGGCATTCCCATGACGGAAGTCTATCAGCGCCTTCTGGCATCTGGGCATCTAGCGCCCGTCGAGGCTCGACCACTGCCTGACCCTCTCCCACCTAACTTTAGAAAGGATTGGGTGTGTGCATATCATTCAAATCAGCTGGGTCACGAGACGGAAAGATGTCGAAGCCTGCGACACAAAGTCCAGGATCTTATAGACGCAGGGGCCATTGATTTGGAGGACACTAAGACTCCTCCCAACACTACCAAAAATCCACTCTCAAATCATCAAGGGATAAATGTTATATTCAACGAAAGCCCTCACGGAGGCCCGTCTATAAATACCATCCGCCCCGCTCATCCAGGGGAGAAGGTCATCAATTGGATGACGAGTCCCATCTACAAAGCCCGCATGTTTTGGTAAAACGCGGGAACAACAACAATGACCATTTTTGTTGTCTTTCTTTTAACGAAGCTTATGTATTAATTTCCTGTGAATTTACATGTTCCTACTTACCATTATCAAAGCAAGCTTTTGCACATGCAATCTGTTTAACTATCTCTGATTTAAGCAACGATGGCAAAACTATTGACAAAAACAAAACAACTTTTCTTTTCCTGAATCCTAAAATTCGTCCTTTTCAAGAAAATGATCAAACAGTCCTAGCACATGAAGAATATGACTTCAACACCGAATTGGACCTCGATTTGATGGCTATAGAAGTCGACGAAGATGCTAGCGATGAAATACCAGAAGAAATCCGAGAGATGATAGAACAGTACGAGCAGAGAAAGACTCCCAACATCGAGGAAACGGAAACCATTAACTTGGGGACCGTAGAGATGCCCAGGGAAATCAAAATCGGCATCCACCTCACTAAGCATTAGAAGGAAGAGCTCACGGCATTGCTCCGTGCCTATCTAGACATTTTTGCTTGGTCTTACGAAGACATGCCAGGTCTCAGTACTACGATTATTGAACACCATCTGCCTATAGATCCGTCTATCAGATCGGTCAAGCAAAAACTCAGGCGGCTCCGACCAGAATGGAGTCTTAAAATCAAAGAAGAAATCATAAAGCAGTTTTATGTCGGCTTTCTGCGAGTGGTTCAATACCCGCAATGGCTGGCCAATATTGTCCTCGTGCCTAAGAAGGACGGGAAGGTACATATGTGCATTGATTACCGGGATCTTAATAGAGCTAGCCCGAAGGACAATTTCCCCTTACCACATATTCACATTCTCGTTGACAACACAGCAGGCCACGAAATGTTCTCCTTCATGGACGGTTTTTCTGGATACAATCAGATCCGGATAGCCTAGAGAACCAAGAAAAGACAGCCTTTCTCACCCCGTGGGGAGTTTTTTGTTATCAAGTCATGCCATTCGGACTGAAAAATACAGGCGCGACTTATCAGAAGGTGATGGTCATGCTCTTCCATGACATGATTCATATGGAATTAGAGGTCTACGTAAACGACATGATTGTCAAATCAAAGCATAAAGAGGAGCACATGTGGAACCTCCAACGAGTGTTCGACCGTCTCCGCAAATACAAGCTTAAGCTTAACCCAGCCAAATGTGCATTCGGAGTAACCTCTGGAAAACTTCTGAGATTTATAGTCAGTCAAAAGGGTATCGAGATCGACCCAACCAAGATTCAAGCCATCCTTGAGATGCCCGTTCTAAAGGGTATAAAGGAAGTCAGATCTTTTCTCGGGAAGTTGAACTTCATCAGCCGATTTATTGCACAGATGACACAGATCTGTGATCCAATATACGGTTTGCTGCGTAAGAATATACCCCAAGAATGGACCGCTGATTGCCAGAGCGCATTCGAGGGAATTCAAAAATGTTTGCTGGAGCCACCAATTTTGGTCTCCCCGCGGCCGAACAAGCCTTTGTTTATGTATCTGACGGTGCTCGATCACTCTATGGGGTCCATGCTGGGATAGTACTCAGAAGACGGACAAAAAGAGCGGGCCATTTATTATCTCAGTAAAAAGTTTCTCACATACGAGAACAATTACTCTGTACTGGAGAAGACCTGTTGTGCCCTAGCTTGGGCAGCTCATCGGCTTCGCCACTATATGATTCATCATACAACTTATCTACTCTCTCGGATGGATCCGCTCAAGTATCTATTCGAAAAGCCAATGCTCACTAGCCGCATCGCAAGGTGGCATATGATTCTGTCAGAATTCGACATAGTCTTTGCCACCCAGAAATCAGAAAAAGGAGGAATCATTTCGGAGTATCTAGCAGAGAGCCCTCTGGATGACAAACAGCCAATGGAACCATTGTTCCCTGACGAGGCTATTTTCTACTCCCAGACAGAAGACAAGTCTCCGGACTAGAAACTCTTCTTTGATGGAGCATATAATCAAAAAGACGCCGAGATAGGGGCTGTCTTAATTTCCGAACAAGGGACACATTTGCCAGCAGCAGCAAAGCTCCTCTTTGAAAAAGAATCTGTCATCACGAATAACATGGCAGAATACGAAGCATGCATTCTAGGGTTACAAATGGCCCTAGATTATGAAATTGTCAAATTGCAAGTATATGGAGATTCCGATCTGATTATACATCAAAGCAATGAAACCTTCCGGACAAGGGATCCAAAACTAATCCCTTATCACAAGACGATCAAAGGCCTCCGAGCCAAATTTACAGAAGTCAGCTTCCATCATATCCCCAGGGCCGAAAACTCTTTTGCAGATGCCCTGGCAACTCTAGCAGCCACCATACACTTTTCTGATGAAGAAAAGATCCCGGCTATACAAATTCAAGTCAGAGACTCGCCAGCCCATTGCACTCTGATTTCAGATGAAAGAGACAACCATCCATGGTACCAGGATATCAAATCCTTTATGCAATCCGGGACCTTCCCCGACGGAGCTGTCCCTAATGACCAACGAACCCTCTGAAGATTGGCATCTCAATTCTTCTTATGCGGGGAAATTCTTTTCAAAAGATCTATGCACGGTCCCTTGCGCTGCGTAGACTCTACTATAGCCCGCCAGCTCATGATAGAAATACACGAGGGGACTTGTGGCCCGCATATGAGCGGTCACACCCTTGCTAGAAAAATCTTACGTACCAGTTACTATTGAACAACGATGGAAACCGACTGCATCAAGTACGTAAAGAAATTCCATAAATGTCATATTCATGGGGATGTCCTGAGAGCACCTCCTAAGGAGCTTCAAGTCATGGTATCTCCGTGGCCGTTCTCAGCATGTGGAATCGACGTCATCGGAACCATCAACCCCAAAGCCTCTAACGGCCATCGGTTCATACTAGTTGTTATCGACTACTTCACCAAATAGGTAGAAGTGGCCAGTTTTGTGCATGTAACCGAAAGGGTTATCACGCGGTTTATCAGAAATAATATTGTCTGCCGCTACGGCCTGCCAGAGACCCTAGTCACAGATAACGCGAAGAATCTGAACAGCTCCTTGATGCAGCGATTATGCGACCAGTTCCATGTCAAACATCAGAATTCAACTATCTATCGCCCGCAGATGAACGGAGTAGTAGAGGCAGCAAATAAGAACATCAAGCGGATCATCCGTAAGATGACAGACACATACCGGGATTGGCATGAGAAGCTACCATTTGCACTTATGGCCTACCGAACCTATACAAGAACTTCTACCGGGGCAACTCCGTATTCCCTGGTTTATGGCTACGAAGCCATCCTCACACCTGAGATTCAAATCCCATCGCTCCGTATCATGATGGAGTCCGCAACGGAAGATACAGAATGGGTCAGGGCCCTACATGATCAGTTGGCTCTCCTAGATGAAAAGAGACTAGCAGCAGTCTACCATTCGCAGTGCTATCAGCGAAGAATCGCAAAAAGTTTCAACCAACATGTGCGGCCGCGAATTTTCCAACAAGGAGACCTGGTATTGAAACGGATTCTTCCCATCCAAGAAGAAGCAAAAGGGAAGTTTTCCCCCAACTATCAAGGGCCTTTCATAGTGGCCAAGGTGCTATCAGGTGGAGCCGTCATTCTTACAGAAATGGATGGTCTCGAGTTCCCCTCCCCCCTCAATACAGATATGTTTAAGCTCTACCATGCTTAATTTGTACCTGCCTTCCTAATTTCTGATCAAATTTTAAATTTCTATAAAGACATCACCTTCTTAATAAAGATCCGATGCAATTTGAGTGAAGTAGCATTTCCACTCCTTCTTTCGAGGCTTCAATCATAATTTTTCCTTTCTCCTCTTATCTGAAAAAGAGCGATGCAAAAAAAATATATTCAGCATCATCACGTCAATTCGATGATCAAAAGAAAAATAAATCACTACCCCCCTTACACAAATAAAAAGGGGAATTCTACAAAAGATCTCTCTTCTTCTTTCTGAATTCTTCAGCCTCTCCTCCTAAACGGAAGTGCTCACATTCGTTCAAAAGCACCGGAACTTAGTCAAGAAGCCTGTGTCCTGGCGAAGTTTAGAATCTTGGTCACTGTCAAAAAAATCCAGCATAGTTAAAACCTAAGAAGGAAGACTATGGCAAAAATGGAAAAGCCCAGCATGGTTAAAACCCGAAAAGGGACCTTGACAAAACAAATGGGATAAATCCTGTGTAGTCAAAACCCGAGAAGGGGCTACAGCAAAAATGGATCAATCCAGTACGGTTAAAACCCGAGAGGGAACCGTGGCAAAATCGGACAAAAATTAAAGGCATCCAGCGTAATCATCACCCGAAAGGATATTATGGCAAAAATGGATAAAGAAAAAGCCGATAAAACACACACACACACGAGATCATTCTCCAAAATCAGCTAAGCCGACAGAAAACATCCGGGCAGCAGTTGAAGTCAGAGCAAATGTCAGCACAAAAATCGACCTTTCCGAAGAAACAGTTTCTTTGAAGATTCATTTCGATTTGTTCTAAGCACTCTGGTACTTCACGTGTTAAAAATTGCAAAAACAATTTTCAAAGAAAGGATGAACCTAGGTTTCCGCCTTCGATTAATCGATCGGGCCTTATTCATAAAATTATTCGAGTTAATTAACTTCAATTGAGAATCAATCTCCCTTATCCGAGAAGCATACGTATTTGAGAATATATCTACTTATTTGATAAAGACTGCAGATAGTAGAAATATGCTCATACATAAAAAAAAAGAAGTACAATGACATTGCATAACTGAAAAAGAAATATAGAATGTAAATATGCTGATCATTGCAGGTCTTCCTGTGAAAACGCATCTAGCAAGCCCAACAAAGCATGTCACATCTCTCTGTACAGGGTAGTCAATGTGGTACTAGTCACAGCGCCAGATCTATCCACTTCTAACAAACAGCGGAGCATCCGTATCAGTGTATGCAGCTGAGCCATATCTGGATAACCACCTAGGAACAAATACTCCATGGAAGCAAAACTAGACCGTAAGCCCTCCACATCATGGAAGTGAATTCCCCTCTCTCTAGCCAAACGCCTACGAGCCGCACGCAGCCTAACGCGCGACCTCCAGATCTCAACAAGTGATCTGTGATATGATCTAGTCAGGGTGTCAAAATCCTCCTGCAGTTGATCTCTATCATCGTCAAGATTACCGATACAATCATAAGACTCATCAACTAACTGGTCGAGGTCTACCAACTCGCGTAATAGCCTGCCGATCTTCTCTAGCTGAGTCTCATGCCACTGAGTCGCATGTTGTAATGAATCCTCCAAACCAGCTACTGTGCTGGTAGAACTGACTGAAGCTCTCGCATCGGCAAGGTCTCGCTGCAAACTGCTTGTAGCAACCTCCATGCTCGATAACTGCAGGGACAAGTGATCGACATCTCGTTGTAGAGAATCTCGCTCCCTGGTAACAAAACGGGTCTGCTGGACAGCCGTATCCCTCTCACCTATCATCTGTGCATACCGAGAATGTGAACGTATCATCTCTAAAGTGTAGCTCGAAGTCTGCAATGCTAGATATGATGACCACTGCGGTAATAGAAAGGTGTCTAAGTAAACCGGGAAAGTGGCTACTATGCCAGCCTAACGACTAATCTCCCCAGAAAGCCAGTGCAGATAGGATTCCGAGACACCGGGACTATCGCTGGTCTGAATAGACGAAATCAAAATCCGCTGAGCCCACAAAGCAGAAGTCTCTCCAATCAGCGGATGAGCCATGTCATTCGCAAAATCAAAGTGATATCTGCTACTGTCAAACAGTGAAGTAGAAGCCGAGACATCCTGGTAAAGTTCGAACTGTCTAAGGATGCGGCACCCATGATACGGCACCACGCTATACAAACCAACCAGCGGCAGAAAGGACAAACCTAGCCCATGAATAGTAACTGCATGCTCCACAGCATTGAAAATGCCGAGATCCCAAACGATGATGTCCGATGTAATGCTATCCAATGCCACAATCCAAGCATCCAACTGCTGAGGGATGCACGGTAAGTCGGCAACTTGCTCAATCAAAAACACCAAGGGTATGTCAGAAAATCAGCGAGGATGGGATGAATAACTTTTGAAAATATGGGCGACAAGCCATACGTACAGTAACTCAACACCGCTGCAGACGCGAGAATCATGAGACATCAAATACAGAGTCAGTCCTCCGTACGTCTCCGCTAAAATCGCTGGAATGATGGTCTGTCCCTCAAGCACAACATCAACCCAGAAAACCACCCGTAGATCCAACTGCCCATCATACCTCGGAAAGAATAATCTGGCCAATAATACAAATGCGAAGGCACAGATACGTCTACGGGAACATGCACCACTGTCAGGAAGCCGGGCAAAATCAGCCCCTCGTGGATCATAGTAAGCCTCATCGCCGAATAAACTCCACAGAAAATCGGGTCGCACAGTCGGAATCCCGTCAATATCATCACAGATCAGCAAGGTCTTCTTCAGACCAATCAAAGTATAGAAGGCAGTCTGGGCATTCCTGACAGGGAATATACGTGCCACAGTCTCCAGAGACGGCTTCATCCTCAGAACAAACTGATACTCCTCCAACGTAGGAGTCATCTCATGATAACCAAAGCGGAACAAACTCATAGTCGGTATCCAATATCTCACAACAGCGAGCAGAAAGTCTGGGGCAACATAAACGGTCAAAAGGATGGCCAACCCCGCCAAACAACTGCTCGAACATAAGCCGCTCATCTGGGGTAAAAGACACCCACCAAGCAACTAAGAGTGCAACAAACGCAGGTTTAAACGACATCTCCCTGCAAAGGAGAAACAGAAATCAGTATCCTTTTTTACATCTATGCTGTGTAGTACAATAGATTTAGAAAAGGAAAAGCAAGTACAACAGATAAAGACGGATTAAAATTAAACACATTGCATGCAGAATGTTACATAAAGAAAAAAAAAGAACAAAAAGGGCTAACTACACAGAGTGTCCCGCTAGAAAAAGAAAGAACAAAAAGGGCTAACTACACAGAGTGTCCTGCAACAAAAAGAAGAACAAAAAGGGCTAACTATATATAGTGTCCTGCTGAAAAAAACTCAAATGATATGCTATCAAATTACAAAAAAATCTCTATGTCTGTGCTGCAGGTACATCAGATATCCCTGCTCCTACCATCATCTCGCCGTACTCGGCGTCTGGGTCTCCTATCCACTGAACCTCTCGGGGGATCTGGGGGAGCCTGAAACAGCAAAATAAATCTATCAGAAAAACAGAAAAGACAGTAAAGCAGGTCTACATAGATCTATGAAATGAAAAGACAGAAAGTAAACTACTATGCTTACGTACCTCAGCTGGGGGAAACTACTGGCCTGATGGTCCCTCTCTATGCTCAGCCCTCCATCACTGGAAATCCTGATACAGTCTCCACTCATCATCTGAAAGAACCGTTCCTGCTCAGCGCCGATCGAACGTCCTCCCCGAATCTGAGTCGTAGTGGTGAATCGGTCAATGGATACACTCCGATACCAAGCAGTGTAATCCCCCGTCATCATGAACCCAGCTACATCAAAATCTCCCAAAGTCGGGGACCAATCCTGCCCAAAGGTGACAGTACGAGGGCATCTGGGGATCCGTACCTCTCCCGTCGTCTGGCGCCAACAGTGGTCGCTCATATACATCTCCCAGGAGGAATAAGAGAAAAGGGTGCAATGTCGAGACGACAGATATACCTCGACTGCGTAGGCCTCCCACTCTGCCATAAACTGGAATGACTGCCAAGTAATGTCATCTGGTGTGACAAGCTCTAATTGAGAGCGGAGTGTCACGAAATCCATCAAATCCACAGAACGCGTAGACGGACACGGCCACATCAAGGCTCTGGGAATGAAATACTCCAGGCCAGTGGAACGAGGGCGCCCTATGCTCATATGCTCAAATGACCACCACAGAAGAAAGGGCCAAAATCCTAGCTGTGTAGTCGCAGGGCAACTGACTCTCCTCCGCATCACCTGGAGGAATGAAGCAAAAGTAAAAGACCCCCAATCGAAGTGGGCACCATCTGGGAAGTCTACAATCCCGACGTAAGCAACAGAGAACAAAGTGCCGTTATTGCATAGAAATTACGACACTAGCAGATATAAGAGCAATCGACGCTGCCGCTAGAACAACTCCAAGCCGTCGTACTCTATGGTGTAGAAGAAATCACCACCTCTCAGTACCGAACCAGGATCCGTCTTCCGTTCAACTCATGAGGATGAATACCTAGAACCCTCTCTGCATCAATAGCGGTCCCCTCCGTCCTCTGGACAGGGTCCCCTCTAAATCTCAAACCTGTGATGACGGCCCACTCAAAGGGAGTAACTCCTAACTCACAGTCTCCCAAATGCAACGTGTTGGTCTCACTGAACCAATGCTCGGCCAGGGCCCGAACCAATGTATGCTTCGAGCGAAATGGGGGGATGGATAAAAAGTCGCCAATGCCCTGCTCAATCAGAAAATTTTTGTATACGGGGTGCGCATCATTGCACACCTCAACTGCCTGATACCATGCTCCGCGGAAGGTCCTCTCAGGTGGAACTGTCCGTGCACGTAAATACATCGAAGGATGTGACCGAAGCTG
>NMUG010011347.1:0-10655 GCA_002855965.1 Monotropa hypopitys
CAGTCCAATTGGACACTGTAACTTGTTCAATTGAACAAGTTACATACCAAATTGGCCACTGTAACTTGTTCAATTGACAAGTTATAGTCTAATTGGCCACTGTAACTTGTTCAATTGACAAGTTACAGTCGAATTGGCCACTGTAACTTGTTGAATTGACAAGTTACAGTCCAATTGGTCACTGTAACTTGTCAATTGAATAAGTTACATACCAAATTGGCCACTGTAACTTGTTCAATTGACAAGTTACAGTCCAATTGGTCACTGTAACTTGTCAATTGAATAAGTTACATACCAAATTGGCCACTGTAACTTGTTCAATTGACAAGTTACAGTGTGAGAATGAACTGTAACTTGTTCTTAAGCACAAGTTACAGTGCATTGTCACTGTAACTTTTTTCAAACTGTAAAATTTTATAATAAATATGGTACTTGTTTGATAGATCTATTCAAGACGATCACAAAAATATATTTTTTTATAATTTTTTGATTTGTGTATCTTTTGATAAATCGTTTTTAATAAAATAAATAATTTTTTACTTCTCCCGCAACCGCAATGGCATATACGGAAAAAATAAGACGGGATCTGGCGAGGTGAAATCTTTTTGCCCTGGACCCGCTCATAAATAAGTTTGAAAAATAGGACCGAACGATAAATTTCCGAAGAAAAAATAATCTCAATTCTCAATTTTACAAAATAGTTTAAGGATTAAAAATACAATTCATGTAAAACACAATCTCAATTATTTATTCTAAAAAACCGATCATTCAAAATATAAACCATAATAGATTTGAGAATGTGGGAGTAATAAGTCCTCTTCCTCACATTGCAGATCCAGATCGTGTGCTGCCACTTGTTAACACGTTCGTTCCTTCGTTCGACAATAAATGACGTCTTCTTCCTACCTCTGGAGCTTTGCGAGAGCGAGAGACTGAGAGAGTAACGGGGATTTTTATTCATTTCACGCCTTCTCTCTCATGAAACTCCATCTGAAATACGCCACGAGCAATTGGTAAATATCGCATCTCAGTTTAATCTGTCTCTGATTTAAATTCTTCCTATAAGCACCCGTTAACAAGTATTGCTTTTGCGATACTTGTATCTGGATTGATAATATCTTATTGCTACGTGGTTATTATTGAATTGTTGGGGTTCTGGATGATGACTTGTTCAGGCTACCTATGATGTTGATTTTAGGGTGTGTTTTTTCCCCGCTGGCTAGTACAAGTACTTTGCCGGGATATTCTTGACTTGGATATTGATGTGGTACGAGTTTTATCTGGGCTTGTTTGTGTATGTGTGCATTGTTTCGTTTCTGACTCCGGATGAAAGAAACAATTGTTGACATTGGATGTGATTGTTTAACAGATTTCCACATTTGATTTTGAGAGCTCTATCGTGATGGGTTTAAAAGGATTATTTTATAAGCTTTTTCGGCAATTTTTCATGTTACAGATTGTAGTCCCCCAAAATACATATCTTTTACATGTAAATTTCTTCCCCCTAGTTTTGGAAGCCATCTTTAATTAAAACTGTTTTTTTTTTGAAATTATTATTGATCCCATCAATTGAAATCCTCATCCATCCAATGGAGCTGAAGTGTTTTGCTTTGCTCTATAGAGTGGGTATTTTTTATTGTATTCAAGAAACTTGTGTTTGGATATTTGTGGAGATAAGAGCTTTTGTTTCGAGTTATTCAGGGGTTGCTTGAAATTACTCTATTAGTATATGTTGAAGAAAGCCGGGGCCTCTCTTCGCACTATTTATTATACGGATATGAAATTAATGGGACAAATCGATTCAATTGTCAACTGCCCCTATCAAAAATAGGATTCACTACTTCGATTGAAATATTTTCTGTCTTGGTCCCATTTCAATACTACTAAACAAGTCCGAACTAATGCCTTTTTTCTGGACTTCCAAGTTACCACAATGAGGGATCAACCCTCGCTTCCCTTAACCAAGCTTGCTCTAGCACATGAACTAAGAGGTGACCAAGCTCAAGTTGCAAACTTGCAACAATAACTTTGTTTTTTTGTCCCCGTGCATCTTATTCTTCAATAGCAATGTGTCACCAGGTACATAGATTCACTTTAACCAACATAACAAGTTTCTGATTATGGTTCAAGGAGAATGCTAGACTGAGTTGAAACCGATAAATTGTAGTACATGTATACACATAAAGGGAAACCTGTGATGGGTAAAATGGAGGCAGGTAACATATTTTTCTGAGTTGGAAGTTGAAAATTCATGTTTTTCTTACTATTTTCTGACTACTCTTGGACATAGCTGTTGTCAAACTGGTTTCGTTGCTCAGGATTTGCTTTATAGAGTATTATTTTATCGTAGACTTTGCAAGTCTTAGGGGGAATAATGATTCGACTCACTCAAAAAGATGCTACAACCTTTGAGTTTATCTGATATGTATTTCCATGGTTTATCCTATCCTACGTCAAACAACAATAGCCAATATGTTATCACTAGACTGTTGGGGTGATTGTCACCGAATATGCTGCCATCCATGTTGTTCTGTAGGACATTTCAAAAGAGTTCAAACTTTATTATTTCAGTTGGCAAAACTTACTGTTTTGTAAAGAAACTTGAAAGCCAACATATTTGAATCTTGTCTGCTTAAAATATTGGTAGGTCTTTGCCACTTTCCACAATTTTTTTATCATTGCAGTTCTCTTTATCTTTTTCACCATCTTTTTTTCTGGACCTCATCAAGATTTAAACACTAGGATCTCAATAGAGGTATTGGGTTGGTATGTTTGGGAAGGTGACCAACCTTGTCGACATGTAGTTGTGTTGTGACACTCCATAGTTTCCAATGATTTTGTATTTTAATGCTTTGTTTTCACGAAAGAGAACAACAATCTCTTGTTCTAGTTTTGACAGCTTTTATCACAAGTCAACTTTGGCCATTTTGTTTTTGAGGTCTGACTTTGCAGGATGACTCTTATTGCCACTCAGAACTAGTAAGAAGCTTGAAGTGAATGTTCAATGGCTCCAGGTGCTTACTGGATGGTGCAGTTTCTCGAGGCAAGAAAGTGACATTCTTTTCCCAGTCAGTTGCTTTATACCGTCACAATGTGGAATTTTGCATCCAATTGCATGGCCAGGAGTACCAGATCCAAAAATGAGCCCACAAAGCCAAATGAAGGTACATTGGAATGCTCAGACGATGAAGCTTCTTCGGATTCTAGTAGGGAGGAGGGACTCGAGTGCCCAATATGCTGGGAATCCTTCAACATAGTTGAAAATGTGCCCTATGTCTTATGGTGTGGCCACACCCTCTGTAAAAATTGTGTCCTGGGGCTTCAGTGGGCCGTTATCAAATGTCCCACTTTACCAATTCAACTTCCGCTTTTCATTTCTTGCCCTTGGTGCAACCTCTTATCCCCACGTCTGGTTTACAAGGGAAATCTTAAGTTCCCTCGCAAGAATTTCTTTCTTCTCTGGATGATTGAGAGCCTGAATGGCGATAGAGTGAAGTCTAGTTCTGTTTTCTATGGAGACCACCAACGAACCTGGCTTTCAAACGGCAAAGTAGCAACTGGGAGTCATGTAAGCCCCCCTACCTTGCGAAGAGGTCAACATATCCATTCAGAATTCTCAGGATCAAACCATGCCGAAAATAACCCTGTCAATACTTATCTTACTATGGAGAGACTGCACTCTTCCCTTAGAAAGTCTCTGGCCTTTTTTGTTCATCTCACGGCAAAATTCCCACTAGTTCTCATATTCCTTTTGATCGTCTTGTATGCAATACCCGCAAGTGCAGCCATCTTGGCGTTGTACATTCTCATCACGGTTTTGTTTGCTCTTCCATCGTTTCTCATTCTGTACTTTGCATATCCGAGTTTGGATTGGCTAGTTAGGGAAATCATCACTTGAGATGCTGTTAGAGTTCCTACTTCAAGTTTTCCAAAACAAAATAGTATTTATCTGCATTTGAATCATATCAGAGATGTAATTTGACGACTCCACTTGTTTCCAAAGATCCCATTTAAGTCTTCTAAACCTATGATCCTTCAATGTTCCTATATTTTGGCATCAGCAAGTATGATCAGTTGGGTATTACTGTAAGATGATAACGACTGTTGATTCGGGTTGCTTCCGTGTTCCATCATGTAAACAAACATCTTCATCTGGTCATGCATAGATGATTTGTGTATATCGTGAGGCCAATAAGTGATTGTGGATGTGGTTAATTTCTTGTCAGAAAGCTTGTTTCTCGTTTGTTAGCAGACTTAAAATTGTTAAAAATATTTGTTATGGGCAGACAATTTTTTGGGTGCATTTTTTAGTAGATTTTACTCTGCATTCTGGTCGAAGTCTGATGAAAATGCCTTAGTACTCGTTTTGTTTTGACTTTATCCTCAAATTCTGATAATTTGTTTCTGCTTTTTGAAAGGTCAATACCTACAAACTTTTGATGTTTTAGATGCTCTGTTATTTATCTTGTTCAATAGTGGAAGGATTCGTTCTCAGTGACGATTATAGATTAATAATGAAATTTGTAGTATTATGGATGATGTTTTTAATTTAGAGATTCGAAATTTCAAAGCAACCATCTTCATTTCTGAATTCTAATGGATATGTCTAAGTCAAAATCGATTCATTTTTTAGTTATCTTCATCAGAAGAATCTTGACTTAAGTAATGTGTTAATCTTTTGAATATCTCATCTAACACCTTCCTTTGCTTGAATCCAGCCATAGGAGATCACCTACTTACTTTTCTTGTGGCATCATTTAAGAAAATAGAATTTTGAAAATTTCAAGCAGTAGAGATCACTAACATTTCTTAGATACAGCAACACGAAGACCATAGGCACATCATTTACAAGAAATATTTTCACCCATCTCGAATTAGTTTCTTGAAAAATCCATTCACTTGCCATATTCTAACACGAGAAAGGCCAATGCCAAAGGAATTAAAATTTAAGAAGTTGTTGCTTATCTAGAAGTTTTATTGTGTGAGTAGGACTATTTCTAAAATGTGTATATGCAGAATTCCATACACCACCTTTCATGTGAGGTTTTGAATTATAATCAATATTCCAACGATATAATCCCCCCCTTCTTCTCTACATATGAACAGTACCATGGAAGGGGCTAGTTCAATTGCTAGTGTCGTAGTACGTAGCTTATCAGGATTCATGTAGATTAAACTCGACAGAACCAATTATCCACTATGGGTAGCCCAAATCGTTCCGATTCTCAAGACTCAGAAGTGCATGGGTATCGTTGATGGTACCACTGTGTGTCCATCTCAATTCAAGACTGGTAGTAATGGTATAGCTACTACTGAAACAGATCCGACTTATGACGAGTGGCATCAAAAAGATCAAATTATCTTGAGTTGGATTAACAACTCACTCACTCCTTCTATTCTGACTGTTGCTCGCTCTACATCATCTTATGCAACTTGGACCTTGCTGGAAAAGAGGTTTGCATCTCAGTCCCACAATCGAATTCTCCAATTGCGTCATGACCTCTTCACTACCAAAGGCGATGGTCTCCTATTACTGAGTTTGTGGACAAGATTAACCATATTGCTGACAATCTTGCCTTCGCTCGAAAACCAATTGATGATGATGATATTATCTCTATCATCATGAATAATGTTGGGCCTACTTATGAAGCTACAGTCAGTTCCGCTCAAGCCTGAGATACCCCAATTGCTTATGATGATCTTGGTGCCCTTCTTCTTGGTGCAGAAATGCGATTCAAAGCTCAGAACACTCCTGCAATTGAGATCACAACGACTGCTCTCTATACTCCGAAAGTACACCAGACTACCAACTCTGGACGCGACTCTCAACGGGGTTCTTTCATGAGAGGTCGGGGTCGGGATCGTCGTTCCCCCCTTCATGCTTCCAATGCCTCTAATTCTGGGCTGCAATCTTCCGATTCCAGTACACTTGTTTGTCAAATATGCAATTGACCTCGCCACACTGCTATTGATTGTTATCAACGCATGAATCTTGCATATAAAGGATGTGTACCTATGCAGAAACTCAGTGCTATGGCAACCACATCACTCTCTTCTTTCACATCATCTGCACCGCATTCTAACACAACTCCTACCACATGGATTACCGATACCGGTGCATCAAATTACATTACCAAGGATCTTGCCAATCTCGCTGTTCATGATGCATATCACAGACCAGACCAAGTTGCTGTGGGTAACGGGGAAGGTTTGCCTATTTCTATTTTTGGTTCCTATACCATCTCCCACCCTCCTCCTTCTTTTACATTAAACAATATTCTCCACTTCCCCTCTGCTGCTACTAACCTCCTCTCTGTTCATCAATTTACACATGACAATAACAGTTTTTTATTTTCTTATCTGATTGTTTTTATGTGAAGGACTTAGCGTCGGGGAGGACGCTTTTCTATGGAAAGTGTGAAAATGGACTCTATCCCCTGTCAAGGAGGTGAATATACCAAAAGTGCTTTTCAACTATTCTTAGCTAAGCATGGCATTCATTTTCTCTCTTCTTGTCCATCTCACCCTGAACAAAATGGATTGGCTGAAAGGAAACATCGCCATATAGTTAAAACAGGTATCACACTTCTTGCTCATGCTCATATGCCTGTTCCTTATTGGGTTGATGCCTTTAATGCTGCTGTGTACCTAATCAATCGTCTCCCTACTAGGATGCTTAAAAATTCCACTCCATATACAACATTATTTGATCGGAATCCTTCTTATGAGTTTCTTAGAATTTTTGGCTGTGCATGTGTCGCGCCGGAAAATTTTTCCGTCCTTCCCTCATCCCCTCTCTCGGGAGGAGCCGTTTTCCGGGACGGAAGAATCCGCGCTATTAGAATTTATTTGAAATACGGGGGTTTGTTTGTGTAACGACTCGAATTTCCATATTATTTTACCGGATTTAATATCATGCCTTAGATCGATTCTCACATATTGAATTCCTTATCGAACTTTATTCCGTATTGAGAATATGGTACCGGGATGTCTTTGTAACCTTATACATCGTTTGTTATGAGTTCGGGATGTTTTGGGGTGGTTCGGAAACCTTGTTTCCATTATTTTTCGGATTTTGGTGCAGTTGCACTGGTGCAGGATGGGTGTGCACCGGTGCAGGATGATTTTTAGTGCCACTGTTTAGTTTTGGAGCAGTTGCACCGGTGCAGGCGAGATGTGCACAGGTGCAGGGAAGCTCTGAAGCTTCTGCCCAAATTGTTGGAACAGTTGCACCGGTGCAAGATGGGTGTGCACCGGTGCAGATTGTGGTGTAAACCTTCTGCCCGATTTTTGAAGCAGTTGCATCGGTGCAACCAAGGTTTGTACCGGTGTAGAGTGGGTTTGCACCGGTGCAGCTTTGCTGTGCACTGGTGCAGAGGCTGTCTGGCAGACCTAATTAAGGGCAATTGTGTCTTTCTCTCTTGGGGGCTATATATATTGTGTTGAGCCCGATTTTACTCATTTGCACTAATACCCTACCTCTCTCTAACCCTAATCTGTCACTCTCTCCCTACCTCCATTATTGTTCAAGTCTAAAGCTTGAAAACCAAGACCCTAGGAAGCTCCAATCAAGAAACCCCAAGCACTAACGTCGTTCCTAGCGAGGAGATCTACGCGTGAAGCCCCATAGTTGTGGCATTCGTCAAAGTTTCAAAATCTAGGATTTCTCAAGCTTCACTAAGGTAGGAGATTTCTATGGCAATGCATGTTTGTTTATGGACATTGATATTGATTTTCGTGGGTATATCATGTGATGAATTTTTGACTTAGGGTTCATGGTTTTATAATGAAATTGATGGGGGTAATGGAGTCCCTAAGGTCGTAGCTTACCACTAATGAGTTCAATTTCGTGTTATGAATCTTCATGTAAAAAGCCCTAATTTTATGTTACTTGAATTTTGGAAATTTAGGGGTTTTGGGTCTAAAGGGGTGGAATGATCAAATTGTAACTTCCCCCGTGAAATTGAACATGTTTGATTGTTAATAAATGGGTTTGGGATATACGCTATGACCAATGAAATATTTGACAAACGGTGATTACCTTATGAAGTTACTAAGCCTATATACGATGTGAACGCTTCATGAATACACATGAAAATGATACCTCTTGTATTGCAAGATTATATTGAATGCATCCTTGCAGTTTCAGAATGTTGTGAATGAAATAAAGGTTACTCACATTCGCGTGACTCGGAATAGTGAGAGGTGACTATCATCATGTCATTAAGGTATTGTCGCATCCGCGTGGATCGGGATGGCGTGTAAGCAATACCGATAGGGAAACACATTAAATGGTCGGAAACGGGCTTGGCTAGGTGGTTTCCGGGGTGGTCGTTCTACCCGCGACATTGTGCACAATGGGGGTCGCGTAGCCCTCCCAACGTACTTGGGAAATGACGGAGGAGCAAGGTTGGTGAGTTGACGAGCTACCACCTTAACCCACCCTATCAATGACTTTATGACATATTGGGATCGCCTTGGAGGGACTTGGCTTGATGCTCCTTGGCGCATCCATCAATGAATGAAACAACTATGCTTGTGACGAGGTCCCGGGTTACTTCTAGATGTTGAAAGAAAGAAAGGATAACAAGTCTATGACACGTAAGGGATAGGCTTACGACGAAACCCCTAGTCTTAATATTTTTGTAAATGTCTTGGTATGTTAGAATACATGGTTAGTTACTCTCCTCTTCATTTTACTCTCATCCTCCTTGTGTGTAGATATTAATGTGTGAGTAGTGGGATCAATTGCCATGCATCTAGTAGCTCATTCATGTTTGACATATATTTCCGTTCATGTTCATGGCACACACTCGTCATGCCAGCTATTAACATGTTAGTTATAGATATTTCCTACTTTGGCGTGACACGCCCTTTTTTTAAAGGTTCTACAGGGAAAGGTCCGGCACTTGAAGAATTGGGAGCTCCTTGAAGATTGTGAGATTTTTAGTAGTTGTCAAGACTCATGCACTTATTTTGATTCTGGAAAATACCCTACTTTGGGGGTTGTACTAGACTCGTGTTTGTAACAACGTAAACATTGGTACTTTATTCTCTTCTACCCATTCTGTGGGTTGGGACTTGTGCTTTTGTAGTTTATTCACTCTCGGGTTTTAAGGATGTCTGAAATGGGAAGTTGTGGTATTGAGATTTATTCTAAACTGTAATGGTCCATGTTTGTTTTCCCCATTTATTAAATGATTTCAAAAAAAATGGCTTGAAAATCCGGGGCGTGACAACTTGGTATCAGAGCTTTCGGTTACGAAAATTTAGGCCTTTGGGGAGACTCTTAGTCTCTATGGGTTGCATTGAGTTTAAGTTTGCATCATCTAGCATATGTGTGTGAACATTTGAGCATGCATTGGCAATTGGTCCCATAGGTGGTGTCGGTCTAGAGGAGCAATATTTGAGTACTATTTTATTCATGGGTTGTAACCTTGTTTATCGATTCTATTGGTTATGAGAATCCTTTCTTGATATCGTAGAGCTTGCTTCTCTTTGATTGAACTTTACATTGTTGATCGAACCATCGACTCACGCCTTGCCTTGTGCTCTATTCTTATCGTATTTGTGGTCTTTTGTAGAATGCCTCTACGTCGCAATATAGCCCTGGGAAGAGGTCGTAGGAACAACGTTCAGGAGGCACATAGCGAGGAAGTTGACGACCATCGAGCGGGTGTAGAGGACGGTGCACCTCCCGCCATTCCGGTTCCTGCTCCGGAGGGGCTTGTCGCTCCTAGCCAGTTTGCTCGAGAGCTTGCGGCCGCCATGGTCGAAGCTAGTCGGGGATTTGCTGCTCCTAGGGATAATGCGGGTAACCGCACCCTCGACGCCTTGCGAGAATTCAGGAGGATGGATCCTCCCAAGTTCGATGGGGAAGGTGATCCGCTCGAGGCTGATCATTGGCTAGTAGAGGTTCGGAGGGTGTTCGACACCTTGGGCATCACGGAGGATAAGTTGTGTATTACTTTCGCGACCTACCAGCTTTCAGAAGAGGCCATTCTATGGTGGAGTTCTATTGTGGAGATGAGATGCGCTAGTCTTCTCGCCAGTGGAGATGCTGATCCACATGCTATTATGGATCCTATCAGTACTATGATGTGGGTAGACTTCCTGGCTATTTTCGAGAATCAGTATTTTCCGGAGAGCTACAGAGACCATCTTAGAGAGCAATTCGAGCATTTGGAGCAGGGGACAATGTTTGTGTCCTAGTATGCCTTAACATTTCAGGCACTGTCTCGTTTTGCGACAGACCTAGTCGGTTCTAAGGAGCGAAAGTGTAAAAGGTTCGAGAAGGGTCTTCACCCTTCGGTCCAGCAGTTGGTAATGAGTCACCGGATTAGAGTTTTTGCAAACATTGTTGACTGTGCTAGGGCGATTGAGCCCAAGAGGGATCATCAGCAGAGAGATTCAGCTCAGAGAGCGAAGGTGTGGGAACCGCGCAGGCAGGTTTCCAACTCTAGTTCATCATCAGGAAGCTTTGGGAAGAAATGACAGCGGGACCAGTCTCGCTTTTCTAGAGGCCAGCGGTCGCAGGCCAGTTCAGGTTCGGTTCGGAGTCCTATCATTTGTCACCGTTGCGATCAGCCATGCCACATTCGGTCGGAGTGCAAGGCCATAGTTTGTTTTGAGTGCGGTCAGGCGGGCCACATAGC
>NMUG010011348.1:0-10657 GCA_002855965.1 Monotropa hypopitys
GCACTGTTGGCTATGCCTTCACCGTTACATTTGGTTTCACCACTTTCCACAAGTCGGGACTACCTGATCTGTTGAATTGTAAATATCAAAAAACCTGTCTCTTTATAATGAGCTTCACAAGCGGACTTTAATGCCTCAAATACCCTCGCAAAGTGTAAGGATGTCATTTCCTTATACTGATTAGATAACACCATTTTTATAGCAATTGCATGCTTGAACTCTTCCATATCCTGAATAAACTCTTCGGAGTTATGATAGCCATTGATGATATTCTCACGAGAGAGATTGGACATATCATCCTTCTAATGCTCCAACAAGCTTATCAAATCTTCTTTAATTTTTAATTAAATCTCAACCAGTTTCTTCTATTCTTCCAGGTCATATTTAACCCTGTTTAGTGCTCCTATGGCCTCAACACAACCTGCCTTGACTTAATTGTGGGCCTTCAAGGAATCATCATGCCTATGCTCGGCCAAAGTCTTGACGCATTCCTCAATAACAAAGTCTTTATAGAGAGATCATTTATCAGTGGTTAGATATATAATTTTGCCAGCCATATCATTCTTTTCGTTTGTCAAAATGGTAACATGTCTGCCCAGGAACTCCAACTTAACAGTAGCCTACAAAAGAATAATTTTGAGCCAGATACGCATGAGAATGGTAAGGACTATTTGGGAGACCCAATACCTTTCTAGTCCCAAAGATCTCTCCTCGGTAGACATCTATAGGGTCTGTGAGAGACAGGACCCACACATCTCCTAGTTTTGTTAGATGTCACAGTTGTTCCTAAATAGTCTCTTGGTCGGTCAAGCTAGACATGCCATCATAATGTTCACTAAGGGGAATGACATCGGCCACTTTAGCACTTACGAAAGCATTCACTTGTGTGGACTTAGGCTTCTTTGAATCCTCTATTGGTTTATTTTCAGCGGCCTCATCCAACGGTGATGAGGAACCCCTCTTTTCATTTACCTTAGGCTTGGCGACTCCCCTTTCTTGATCGTGACCCCCTTGGTGGTATTACCTAGGAGAATAACATTCATAATGGTTGCTTCTTCTTCTTCAACCATGTTCCCTTTTAAAAGACTTTTGCTCGAGGGAATTTTGGTTTTAACTATGTTGGTCTTCGTCATTTTATCGGATTCTGGAAATCAATATTGTCCAAGAATGGAGATCAAGATCAGAGAAATTAATTACTCAATAATAGCAAGAAAATTATACATCTTTCTAATATCAAAGCCTTGCTTCCAACCTCCAGATTGGGCAGATATTCATCCATGGCCTACGGGGTAACGAGCAACGAGAACTTCTGGATTTTGTATTCTCGAGCTTTAACAATCTCTCTGTTATGTTTCATAGAAATCTCAACGCGGTCATGACCTGAAAGAAGGATTATGGAAAAGTTAGATCGGGTAAAAAATCTACTGAATGAGTTCTAAAGATTTTAATACTTACATTCCTTCGATGGAAAACCCTATTGACCGCAAATTGGGTTATTTTTATTCTATTCCCAACTGTTAAATTATCATCATTTTATACCAACAAAGAAGAATTTGTCTTTCCAGACTTTATTGGAAAAAAGAAGACAATAAAATAGGTCTTTTCCCTTATGTGTTTTTTGAGAAACACCTCAGTCGTGTGATTGAAGAGACTCTTTTAGATTGAATTAGTATAGAAAGATATTCAATGTCAGCGAATACTCGCCATTAGAAATGGCACACCACAGTATGATGCACAACGTCATCCATGTGTTGGGTGTGAGCTTTGTAGGGACGAGTCAAAAATTGGCTTGGACCTCCCTAACAATAGGAGAGAAGTCCTCCCTAGCAATAAAAAGAAAGGGTGTATGCAGACCATTGTCCAAAGCCCCCAGATAAATGCAAGTCTAGGCATCTATCCTTGTGCACACCCTTTCACTCGCGAGGGGAACTATAAACATGACAGAGTATAGAATCTGGTATTTTTCCCTAACAAGTATGAGGTCGGTGAAGGATAGACAAGAAGTAAAAGCCATGGCTCAAAAATTATCCTCAGGGATTCTTGCCCTAAGGGGATGTGAAACGACAGGGTTCACCCTAAGGGCAAAGGCCCTAGTATCTTCTCGACCTATTAGAGGCCGAGAGTTGACATCACTCTCTCTCCCTCGTAGGCGTTTATCATCGGGTCAATGATAGGGTTACTTCTTTCAGCCATAAGGAGGTAATCACCATTTCAGAGTCTCCTGGTGTTCTCTCACTCATGAACTAAGCATGAGCTCAAGAACAGGGGAGTAGCGGATAAGGAGAACTCTACCTCATTGGGTCATCTCGAACAAGGGACCAAAAGGACACGGAGTAGGATAATTCAGTGAATCTTAGAACCCAAAGATCAGGTCGCATGAATGACAACAACATGTCCTACGGGATGAGTGAAAAAATGCCATAATATGGGTTTGTTAATTCTAAGGAGTTGGCATCACGTCCTAAATCTATGCGTAAATGACGCCGCATGGTCTAAATCATGTTGCAACGTGAATAAGGAAACTAGGGAGATACGAATCAGGATTATATGATAACGTCTTACATCTCCGTCTTTGATGAACCACGATTGAGCGCCGATCATAGGGTAAATAGACTATCTATAAAATCAATTGAAAACGGTGGAAAATGGTGGAAAACGATAGTCAACTCTATCCATCTCGCTTGAGTTTACATATGAAATACTTGTCTAATTTGATCGTCGAATGCAATTTGAACGACTCTCGTGTACCCAAATTGTTGTTTTGCATGTCAACTTGGACGAACTATCTGGAAACTACTTCATCAGGTGATATCCTCTTTTTGAAGATAAATGACATTTTGTTCTCTACAATTGGCCTCATTGATTTCGTTTTTTCTGTTGGCAACCACTTTAATTTGGACCTATGTGTGACAAATTCTGCACCATCTTGTGATTATGATTTATTGGTATTAATATGAGTTTACACGTTTTGATATCAACACAAGTGTGGTAGGTAAAAATAAGTATAAGGGTAGAAAAGTAAAATTGCAAGCATGAAAATAATCAGAAACAGTCTTTTATGATTAAAATATTAATTCCCGAACAGAATTAATATTTCCCGATCATATTTAATGTTTCCTGAGCAGAAACTATCCCCGCACAGAAAAGAACGGATGAACAGTGTTTTTCGACAACGGAACCCCCCGAGCTAAATTAAAGCTCGGCAGTTAAGTAATTTGTTCGGCAATTTAGTCGAAATGGATTATCTATAAACGTTCTTTGTATACAGGTATTTAAAGTTAAGAAAGAGGATGTCAAAGATAAACAATTGTAATTATGGCAGTAATTTACAGAATTATATCCCGAGCTGAATTTAAGCTCGGGAATATAATATTAACTTCATTAATTTAGTCGAAAATGAATGTCAGATATGAAAAAAAGACATGAAGATTTGATCATGACGTATTTGTTTAAATGATTGGAATGAGGAAAGTCCTCCGTCAAAGAGTCAAAGTCTGGATGGTGAAGAATTTGAGTATTCTTCTTCAGAAACCAGAAGTCCTGCCACCAGGAGGGAGGCAGACTTAGTAAGAATTGTTGAAAACCACGATCAGATAATCGAAAGATTGGAAAGGGAGATCCAGGAACTAAAAAGATGTGAAGTTCCAAATCCTCAACAAGTAGAAGAGAACATTTCACGGCGATCTCGTTCAAGGTCCAGAAGAACCAAAAGGCAACATGATCAACAAAACAGACCTAGGAATCAAAATGTACCTAGGCTTGTTTTGGATGATCAGATTAGTCACACTCATGGAAGGAGTCGAGCATCTAATCAGGAGGATAGATCAAGAAGGTCCAACTACGAGCAAAGAAACCAAATTCCAGAAATTCCAGCGCGAGACAGGAGGTACTATGAAAAAGGAAGGCAATCAAGAGATGAGGTGAGGAGGCCAATCCCATTGCCTCCAAATATGAATGAAATCCGAGATCTAATAGATCATCGTATGGGAGGAAGGAGGACAACGCAAGAAAATTCCAAGAGGGCATTGCGGCAGATGGCATCAACACCTTTGTGTGTTGAGATTGACGATTATCCTTTGCCTAGGAATTTTGTCCAACTAAAATTCCAAATGTACAATGGGACTTCAGACCCCATGGCACATTTAAAGGCATATCTCCAATCCATGATCATGCATTCTGGAGATGAAGACTTATATTGTAAGATGTTTACATCCAGTTTAGGAGAAATTGCTCTAAAGTGGTATTATACTCTTGCTCCATATTCAGTTATGGGATGGGAAGATCTCGCTGAGCAATTTGTGGCATGTTTTCTCACTTATCGAAAACCACAAAAGGAATTTGATTCTTTGATATCACTGAGGAAGAAATCAGATGAGTCAATTCAAGAATATGCTGGAAAGTACATGGGAATTTACAATGAGATAGAAGATTGCAGTGAAAAATATACAGTTGTAACTTTCAAGCTAGGACTATCTGTTCGGGAAAAGCTGCAGGAATCTCTTACAATGAATCCAGTGGAAACTATGGTGGAATTGATAGACAAAGTGGAGCAACATGCCAAAGTGGAAGACGAAATTGCTCCGGAAAATGAAAGGACTGGCCACAAAGCTCGTAAGACCAACACTGTTAGTCAAACAAAGCCAGAAAGAAAGAGGAAGCACGAATCAAAGCATGTTGTTGCTGAAAAGAAAAAAGAGCCAGATGAAGTGTTGTACGCAGCACGAAGAGTCCCAAGGCCAGGTCCACAGTCTTATAAAGCCATTCATACTACTTTTAATTGTCCAATTTTCAGGATCATTTGGCCAATAAAGGATGAACCATTCTGGAGGTGGCCCAAGAAGCAAAGAGGAAATCAAGCTGAGTTGGAAGCAACTGAAAAACGATGTAGCTTTCATCGAGAATTTGTCCACATGACAGAAGACTGCAACATGTACAAGAAATTCCTGGAAGATCTGGTCACTGTAGGGCATTTGAAGAAATATCTTGCAGGTCCAGAAGATGCAGTGCGAGAAGAGAACCAAAGGGCAGCTAGTCCCGAGCATCAAAGATTTTTAGCTCTCCTTGGTACTATCCATGTGATCCATGGCATGGTAGAACCAACTTCGGAGAATGACGCCCGTGCTCAAATAAGGAGGGAAGGCCATTAACATCATGTTTTGCATCTTGGCCAGAAACGATCAAGAGAGGATGGACCAGATAAGATTTCTTTTTCAGAAGATGATCTTGATGGAGTGCAGGTACTGCACAATGATGCTCTGATCATTACTTTGGAGACTTCCAGGTTTGATACAGAGAGGATTTTGGTAGATCATGGAAGTTCTACTAAAATTCTTTATTATGATGCCTTCAAGAAAATGGGTTTAACAGAGGCAAATCTACAGGAAGCCAAAATTCATTTAATTGATTTCAGTGCAGAACCAGTTTGGCCTCTAGGATTGGTGGTTACATTGAACACCGAATTTTTGGTGGTAGATGTTCCTTCAGCATATAATGTGATTGTTGGAAGAATGTGGATGCATAGGATGGGAGCAATCTTTTCAACCTATCATCAAGTTCTTAAATTCTCTGGTCCGAAAGGAATTGAATGTATTAAAGGGAATCAAGCTATTTCTAAAAGTTGTTTTGTAGCCTCTTTGAAAACAAAGCAGCGAGTTGAGTAGGTGAAGTCCATAGAGGTGGCAGATCAACCAACATTGGAGGATGTTGGAAAGAATCGAGAAGAAAGAGTGGTGGAAAAACTGAAGAAAGTTGTAGCTCATCCATCTGATGAAGAACGTTATTTTCTGATTGGAGAAGAGATGCAAGAAGAAGTTGAGAAAAATCTAGTCCAGTTTTTGAAAGATCATATCGATGTTTTTGCTTGGATACCACAGGAGATGCCAGGGATTGATCCAGAAGTGATTTGCCATCATTTAAATGTTAATCCAAGTTTTAAACCTGTTATGCAAAGGAGACGGAGGTCGGCAGCATAGCATACGGATGCAGTCATTGAGGAGGTAGATAATTTGCTGAAAGATGGAGCAGTTCGGGAGGTGTATTATCCAGATTGGATGGCCAATACAGTGGTGGTTAAAAAAAGAATGGCAAGTGGAGAGTCTGTGTTGATTTCACAGATCTCAACAAAGCTTGCCCCAAAGATAGCTTTCCATTGCCAAAGATTGATCAGCCGGTGGATGCAACAGCAGGATTTCAAAGAATGAGCTTCTTGGATGCTTACAGAGGATACCATCAAATTACAATGTTTGAACCCGACCAGGAGAAGACCTCTTTCATCACTCCTAGAGGTTTGTATTGCTATAAGGTAATGCCCTTTAGATTGCGAAATGCTGGGGCAACCTACCAGAGATTAGCCACCATGATGTTCAAAGATATGATCGGTAAAAATCTAGAGGTCTATATTGATGATATGGTGGTCAAGTTCAAAAAAGCAGAATCTTGTTTGGCGGACTTACATCAAACTTTTGAGGTACTCAGAAACTTTAAGTTAAAACTTAACGCTTTAAAATGTGCTTTTGGTGTTAGCTCAGAAAAATTTCTGGGACATCTGGTCACTAGAAGAGGAATAGAAGCAAATCCAGATCAGATTTCAGCTCTTCAAAATCTCCAAAGTCCTAAAAAGACTAAGGATATTCAGAAGCTTACTGGAATGGTAGCCGTGCTGAATCGGTTCATCAGCAGGTCCTCTGACAGATGCAGATCTTTCTTTCAATTGTTGAAGAAGCAATCTACTTACAATTGGACAGAAGAATGTGAAAACGCCTTTCAGGAGTTGAAGAAATATCTTGCCAGCCCGCCCTTGATTGTCACACCAGAACTAGAAGATGCGTTGAAGATTTACCTTGCAGTATCAGAACATGCAGTTAGTGATGTTCTAGTCAAAGAAGAGAATGCCGAACAGAAAGCTATTTATTACGTCAGCAAAACACTTCTTGATGCAGAGACAAGATACTTGCCATTGGAGAAGCTGATATTGGCCTTAGTGGTAGCCTCGAGGAAATTGAAGCGTTATTTCTTAGCTCACATCATTAAAGTGCCAACCACTCATCCCTTAAAAATTGTACTCAAAAAAGCAGATTTTTCGGGAAGAGTGTCTGCTTGGTCTGTAGAGCTCGGGGAATTTGATGTACGATTCATTCTGCGCACGGCAATCAAAGGACAGATTCTTGCAGACTTTGTTGCAGAATTTACTCCTAGAAGAAGCACATCCGAGCAAGTGCAAGAGAAGGATCCAGGGTCATCAGAACAATTAAGACGAGAGGCAGAACAACCAGAGCCGAGTGAAAAGATTGCAGATTCGCTAGAAGACTCATCAAAACAATGGAAGCTTTTTGTATATGGTTCTTCTTGTAACAAAGGAGCTGGAATTAGAGTTGTATTATTTTCATCAGATGGATTGGCATTAGAATAGTCAATCCATTTGGCTTTTAATGCTACTAATAATATTGTCGAGTATGAAGCTTTGCTTGCAGGACTTAATACTGTACGGCAATGTCAAGCTGATAATTTGTTAATTCATTGTGATAGTCAGTTGGTTGTTAACCAATTGTCTGGTGAGTATGCAACTAAGAATGACCGAATGGCTTCTTATGCTGAGAAATTTAAAGAAGCCTTAGGCCATTTTTCCAAGACAAAGATCGTACAGATTACTTCAAAGCAAAATAGCTATGCAGATGCCTTGGCGTGTCTAGCATCATCAGTTCCAGTGGACCTCCGCCGCACAATCAGAATTGAGTCACTGCCTCAGCCGAGCATTGAAAAGCCTCTTGTGGAAGAAAGCATGGATATTGATCTTAGTTCAAGTTGGATGGATCCAATTATGGCGTATATCAAAAATGGAACATTGCCAGATGATAAGAAGGAAGCACACAGACTGAGACTTAAGTCCACCAGATTTTGGCTTTCTCCCAGTCAAGACTTGTATCGAAAATCCTTCACTGGACCATATTTAAGGTGTGTTCATCCAACTCTTGTACAGAAATTCCTTTATGAAATCCATGAGGGAGTGTGCGGCAGCTATATTGGAGGCCGTTCACTTGCTCATAGGGCAATTTCTCAAGGATATTGGTTGCCCTATATGTAAGAAGATGCATAGATGTATGTTCAAAACTGTGATAAATGTCAGAGGTTTTCCCCTATTATTCATGTGCCTGCTATTGATTTGGCACCATTAACTAGCCCTTGTCCATTTGCTCAATGGGGCTAGACATTGTGGGACCAATGCCAACAGCAAAGCATATGAAGAAATATCTGCTAGTTGGAACAGATTATTTCACAAAGTGGATAGAAGTAGAGCCATTGGCAAAGATCACTGAGAAGAATGTAGAACAGTTTGTTTGGAAGAACATAAGAACCAGATTTGGAATCACTTATGCATTGGTATCTGATAATGGAACCCAATTTCAAGATAAATTCAAAGCATTTTGTACTAGTTACAAGATCAGACATTTTATGCATCTGTGGGATATTCCCAAAGCAATGGACAGGCTAAAGCTTCCAACAAGACTATTTTGGATGGAATCAAGAAGAGATTAGACAAGGCAAAAGGCAGATGGGTTGATTAGCTTCCTATTGTTTTATGGGCTTATCGCACAACACCTCGAAGGTCTACTGGCGAAACCCCATTTTCATTAGCTTATGGGGTGAAGGCAGTTATTCCTCTTGAGGTGGGAATCCCCACAATCAGAACAGAGATGATAGAATAAGGAGGCAATGATTCAGCAATGACAATGCAGCTAGATTTGATTGAAGAAAAAAGAGAAAGAGCATATGTGAAGTTGGCAGCTTATCAATCTCAACTCTCTCGGTATTACAACAAGAAAGCACATCCTAGAGAATTTCAGATTGGTGACCTAGTACTAAGAAAAGTTCTCGGCAATATGAAAGATCCAACAGAAGGAAAGCTCGGTCCTAATTGGGAATGGCCTTATAAAGTGATTGGAAAAGCAAGTCAAGGATTATACAGACTGGTGGATTTAGAAGGAAAAGTGATTCCGTGAACATGGAATACTCTAAATTTAAGAAAGTATTATCAGTAATTGTATTGATCTTTTATATCAAAGAAATTCATTTATCCCTGTTGTGTATTGTTACAGATATTGCATGCAATTAAAGTCTTGATGAATTTTAATTCCATGCAAGGGGGCATATGATAGAGAAAGAGATAAAGAAAGAAAAGTATCAGAAAAACAAGACAGAAGGTTGGGGGCTACTTTTTTGTGACACATGCCTTAGGGTTTGTGACAAAATTGTCTTTCCGAGCACATAGATATATGGATGAGAAGTCCAATATTTATGCTCAAAACAGAAAGAACAAAGGGGCTACTGCTTTGTGACACATACTTTTTAAAGTTTGTGACAAAAATGTCTTCCCGAGTAGAATACATATGGATGAGAAGTCCAGTATTCAGTGCTCAAAACAGAAAGAAAAGGGCTACTTTACTATTCAATAACAAAGGTGAAAGCAAGTCTATGTTAGAACAGAATTGTCTTTCTGAAACTTGTAAAAGATGAGAAATCTAACAAGTGTTCAAAACAGAAAGTTTGGGGCTATTTTTCTTATCAAATATCCTGAGGTGAGAGCAAGCCCATGATAGATGATGGAATTATCTTCCCGAGTAATTGCAAAGGGTGAGAAGCCTAGCATTTACTCAAAACAAAAAGAACAAAGGATCTACAGAAAGACACAAAGTAAGCAAACGAGCAAGATTGGAAGATTTGAAGATTGGTAGAAGCAAAAAAGTTGCAAATGATAGAGATGCTGATTCAAAGGATAATATAGAAGAAAGGAATGGAAACTCAAAATCATTAAGGTATGATTTTTCGTTTTTCTGAATTCATTCCATTTCTGAATTTTAAGTTTAAAGTTCAGATAATTAATAATCTTATGAAGAGTAAAGAAAAGTAGAAGTGGCAATCATAACGAGAAGGAAATGATTATCATTATAAACACCATTCAAGTTGAAAACAAACATCATTACATCATTGTTCAAGAGGCATAAGAGTCATACAAGAAGGAAAGAAAAAATCAAACAAAAACTAAACGAGAAAGTCTTAAGCAGAAGGGGTAACATTGGTAAGAGTTTCTTCAGTAGTGGTAGGAGGAGCTCCATCAGTAGTTGCAGCAGTTGCTTCAGAAGAGGCAGGAAGATCAACAGGACTCTGATTGGCATCAGAAGGACTTTCTTCATTGGAGGGAGGAGGTACAGGAATAACCCCAGGAAATGGAAAGGGAACCTCTTGAAACATTGGGGAATTGTCTAGAGTCCCCAAATGTCTCAGGGTTGCATGCCATCCATTTCTGAAAAATGTATTGGTCAACTTGGAAAGTTGACCAATGAACATATCTTTAGCATCAGAAAACCCCTCCTCCTTGGCTTTCTCCTTTTCTGCTGTCAAGGCTTGAACATCAGTAGTCAGCTTATCAACATCTGCAAGGCTTGAATTCAAGTTTTCTTGAAGAATTGATCCTTGTTCTTGAATTGTCAGGGAATGTTTTCTCTCTTCATCCAAAAGATCCCTATAATTCTTCACCTCAGCAGTTAAGGTCTGCACCATGGACTGAGCCTCTTGTTTTTCTTGCTTCACTGCCGCAATTTCTTTTGTTGCTGCTTCAACTTCCACTCTGGTAGCAGAAAGCTTCCCCTCAGACCAAGTTAAC
>NMUG010011349.1:0-10653 GCA_002855965.1 Monotropa hypopitys
TAACTGAAAGGGCAATGTCCTGAATACCCATTAAATATCCTTGGAACTTGCTAGTAAACCTGGATATCCGTTAAATATCCTCGAACTTCTTACATATCCCTTAGATTAGCCCCCGGGACATGGGGACTGTCTCTGTGATGCCATGTACTAGATTCGCAATTACATTTCTAATCCATGGAATATAATCAAAACATTTTAATAAAAGAATTACTTACTGTCCAGGAAAAACGGACATAATTAAAACATACCTGAAAATCCTTTTAAAACTAGATATTGTCACTCGTCTTGTCCAAAAGGTCTGCCTGATGGTCCTAAAAATTAAATAACAATACTTGAATTACTAACAGAAGTTTCTTAAACAATTCTTAATCCGTTTATTCTGTTATTCTTCTTATACCAGCTTTTTTTTAATTCTTTAACCTCGGGGTTATGCTCTATTGGACATTTCTTACATTACCTTACATTTTTTCCGGTCCGAGGCAACTCTTATTGATCTTAACACAGACCGGTATGGGGACCAGTATGCCACCGGTATAACGCCCGGTATACCGACTGGTATGCCGGTTAGGCTAAATTTTAGGCAGGATAAGATTGCTACACAAAACACGAAGGCCGGTACACTGCCCGGTGTACCGCCCAGTGTACCGCCCGGTATACCGGTTAGGCCAATTCTGGCCATTTAGCCTTCTTATTCCTTAGCATTTCCATTTGCACAAACTGGTAGGGCAACCGGTATTCCGGTCGGTATACCGCCTGGTATACCGGTCTTCAAACCGGTGCCAAGAATAGTTCGGGCAGAACGCCAACTGCTCGAAAAATCAACTCCTCAGCTGCGATTTGACCTCCAAATGTTGTTTTTCTTCGATTTCTATGGTCGCCATTGATTATACTACGTATAGATCTATGTTTTGAAGCTTTTAAACGAATCAAAATGTCTATAATCCGTTCGATTCAACTTTTGTTAAATTTTTATAAAAACTTCGATTAAACTCGTTTAATTCAGTTTTAAACGATTCTACAAGGTATACTAGGTTGCTAACCTTGCTAGGATTGACCTCTGAAGTTTTGGTGAAGATCGATCAACGGCTGTTCTTCGTCGAATTCTCCGTTCTCTGGATTTCTACGAATTTTCTGATATTGTCTGTTAATTTTATGACTTTGTTATAAGTTTATAAGATTTAGTTGAAGGAATATTAACGAAATTGAATTCGACCTAGGGTTACGCTACGGTGCAACATAATGCATCGTAGTTACGTTACTTCTTAATTCTATTATTCGTATTTTACGTATTATCTTTTAATCATTTTATTCTTTCTTTTATTCTAAAAATATATCTGGACTTCCAAAAATTCCCAAATTTCTTCCATAATTGTTATTAAATTCTTCTTTCTTTTTAAGAATTATTAAGATCTAACTTTCCTTATTAAGCTTATTAATTACTTTTATTAGCCTTAATCATAATTATATTTATTATTAAATTTTCAGGTATTACAGATTATGAGGAGACGTTTGCCCCTGTAGCAAAGATGAACTATGTGTGAGCTCTTCTTTCGTGTACTGCAAACCTGAACTCGCCTCTTCAATAGTTTAATGTAAAAATGCATTCCTCTATGGTGATCTAGAGGAGGAAGTATATATAGACATAACTCCGAGTTTCTCCTCTCCTGTGAGTGAGGAAAAAGTGTGTAGATTGAAAAAGACACTTTATGGGTTGAAACAATCACCCGGGGCTTGGTTTGGTAGATTTTCAAAGGCTATATTGGGCTTTGAATACAAGTAGGGCCATGCGGACCATACCCTATTCACCAAGAGAAGTTCCACAAAGATTGTTATTCTTATTGTTTATGTTGATGATATAATAATGACAGGCAATGATGTGAATGAAATTCATAATCGTAAGTCTCTGCTAGCTCAAGAATTCGAAATTAAGGATTTAGGACCAATGAGATTTTTTCTTGGTATGGAAGTGGCGAGATCTGATAGAGGTATTTTTATCTCTCAGCGAAAGTATATTCTTGATTTATTGGAGGAAACTGGAATGTTAGGGTGTAAACTTGTGGATTCTCCTATCGAGGAAAATCATGATATGAGTGGAGGTATGGGAGAGCGCACTGACAAGGAGAGGTATCAACGACCGGTGGGTCGACTAATATACTTAGCTCATACGCGACCAGATGTTACTTATGATGTGAGTCTTGTTAGTCAGTTTATGCATGATCCCCGAACATCACATCTGGATGCAGTCTATCGTATTTTGAGATATCTCAAATCATCTCCAAGAAGAGGAATTTTGTTCTCTAATCATGGTCACTTGCGATTAGAGGCATTCACTGATGCTGACTGGGTTGGGTCTGTGGATGATAGTTGATCTACTTCTGGCTATTGTACCTTTCTTGGAGGGAATTTGATCACTTGAAGAAGCAAGAAGCAATCAATAGTTGTCAGATCTAGTATCGAAGTTGAGTATAGAGCTATGGCTCATGGAATTTGTGAGCTTTTATAAATCCAAACTCTGTTGCAAGATTTGGAGTTCTCTAATAATAGTACCATGAGGCTCTATTGCGACAATAAAGTTGCTATTAATATTGCTTACAATCCTATTCAACATGACAGAACAAAACACATAGAGATCGAAAGACACTTTATCAAGAAAAAGCTGGAGGATGGAATGATATGTATGTCATTTGTGAAATCTAAAGATCAGTTAGCAGACACCTTTACAAAAGGTCTCGATAGCAAGAGTTTCTATTCGATCGTGTGCAAGTTGGGTTTGGTTAATATCTTCGCACCAACTTGAAGGGGGGTGTTAAAATATATTGGAAATAAAATAAATAAATTAGATTGATTGTAAATAAATTAGATTGATTGTAAATAAATTAGATTGATTGTAAATAAATTAGATTGATCGTAAATTAGGGAGATTGAGATTGATTGTAAATCATTCTAAATAGGTAGGTAACATATTTCCTATTATTTCATTTCCTAAAATTAGCCTGTACAAAGTCTATATATTGTGCCTCCTTGAGAGAAGAATACATCTTGAAAATTATTTTTCAACATGGTATCAGAGCGGGTTCCTGTGCTCTAAAAAAATTCTCTCTCTCGACTGAGTGGTACACATCGTATACTCACTGTCGTATATGGTATCCTTGGTATTTCGTTGATATTTCGTATACCTCCTCTCTCGTACATACTCACTGTGACAAACCCTAATCGCTCAAACATATCCCGCCGCCGCCACTCTCATACAAATCCTATCTCTCGCCGCCACTTCCCATCATCATCATCACCGTCGGTGACCCTCGCCAGTGCTTCACCGAGTTCAGGCGACCCTCTAATTCACCGTTGATCGTCGGTGCCATCTTCAACTGCCGACCTCACTGATCGACGGGATCTCTCTCTCTCTCTCTCTCATCCAACAGTTCTCTCTATCTCTATCTCATCCGGTGACCAGATCTCGCCTCCTCTCCAGTCACCCTCACCGTCACCCGACAGCACCATCACCCTCTCTCTCTCTCTCGATCCGACAGGCCTCTGTCTATCTCAGTCCAGCGGCCCTCACAGTCTAGTCACCACAGTGGACAGTTCTACCTTTTGTCGTCGCCTCTTCCGGCAGTCACCACCTATTGGCATGAACAGTAACCTTTTTTCCCTCTCATTATGGATGATAACAATAAAAATATGGTTAGGAATTATCGTCGATCTCTCACTATAGTTAAATTGAATGGGTCAAACTATCTGCCATGGTCACGTGTTGTGTCTCTCTCTCTCTCTCTAAAAGCCAGTGGTGAAACTTCCTATATTACCGATGAGCCTTCCACTGATCCCAATTGGGCCCAAAATGATGCTCATATAATGACTTTACTGTGGAATAGTCTTGAACCTGATATTTTTAATAACGTTGCTTGCCAAGAGACATCTAAAGCTGGCTGGGATACTCTACGTGAGTTATATTCATCAGACCAGAATATCTCTCGTGTCTTTCAGATTTATCAGAATATTTTCTCCCTTCAACAAGGAGATAGATCTGTCGATGAATACTTTTCAATTCTAAAGGGAATGTGGGATGAGTTAAATGTTTACTAGCCTCTCTCTTCAGATTTAAAAGTTTATCAAAAATATGGAGAAGAATTCCGGACTTGTAAATTTTTGTCTGGATTAAATTTCGCAGATTCTCTCTGGAAGAGAAGTCCCCACCGTTGGTGAGGCATTTGCTCGTGTTCGACAGGTTGCTCCTCATACTCCTGGTTTAGAGCATCCGGCCCCATCTACCCTGGTTGCCCTCATAGCCTCTATTGCTTCTGGACATTCTGGTAATCGCAATTCCTCCCACAGTCGTGAACGGGGTGGTCGTCGTGGAGGACATAGGGGCTGTGGTGGTCGTGGCACCAAAAAGTGTACTCGTTGTGATGCAACCAACCACGATGTTGAATATTTTTGGAAGCTACATAGTAAGCCAGCTTGGGCTAATCAAGCTACTCTTGAGGGGGAGCCATCCACTCTTGCTCCTACTCAGATTACTATGACGAAGACTGAGTATGATTCTCTGATTCAAAGAGCCACTGCATCTCCTCTTTCTTCCACTGCAACTCATGTCACCACAGGTAACATGTGTCTTCATTCATCTTCTCATAGCACTCCTTGGATTTTTGACTCTGGAGCATCTGATCATATGACAGGTGACTTGTCTCTTTTAACTAATGTTGTTATTCCTTCTGTTAAAACTTATGTTACTATTGCCGATCGTACTAAAATTCTGGTTCAAGACATTGGCACATATCGTTCATCTGGTCTTGTTTTTCCTTCTATCCTATATTTGCCTCAATTTCCATTTAATCTTCTTTCTATTCATAAATTGTCTCATACTCACCAATATTCTATTTCTTTCTTTCCTTCTCATTGTAAATTTCAGGATCTCAAGACGAAGGAGATGATTGGTGGGGGGCATGAGAAGAATGGTCTGTATTACCTTCAGGAGCATCAGCAGTCATTCAGCTCTGCATTCTACTATTACACCTTATCAGTGGCAGTATCGTCTTAGGCACCCATCCTCGGCCAACCTTCGCAAGCTTGTTCCTGATTTATCCAGTTTTTCTCCTTAAAATTGTGATACGTGTGAACTTAGTAAACATCGTAGAGTCTCTTTTCCTTTACGAAATAAGCCATCATGTGTCACACCTTTTGCTTTAGTTCATTCTGATATTTGGGGACTTTCGTGAACTACAAATTTGTGTGGTGCTCACTATTTTGTCACATTTATTGATGATTTTTCTCGTTTAACCTAGGTGTGTCTCTTCAAAGACAGATCTCAACTATTTCATGTCTTTACCTTTTTCATGCTATGATTGTCAACCAATTTAATGCTAAATTGCGTATTTTGCGAACTGACAATGCCCAAGAATATCTCTCTCATCAATTTCGCCAGTTTAATAAAACTCATAGTATTGTTTATCAAACTGCTTATGTCATTACCGCTGAACAAAATGGGGTTGCAGAACGAAAGAATGGGCCTTTTTAGCCATTACTCGTGCCCTTATGCTTCACATAAACGTTCCTAAATATTTCTGGGGATATGTTGTTCTTACCGCAAATTATCTAATACATCGCACCCCTTCTCGGATTTTGTATGGCACTATTCCTTATTAGGTCATGTTTCCTGACAAAGATCTCTATATTCTTACCCCCAAACTTTTTGGGTGTATGTCCTTTGTTCATAATCTTTCTCCAGGTCGTGAATAACTAGATCCACGCTCTTACAAATGCATTTTTCTTGGTTATTCGCTGACCCAGAAAAGATATAAGTTTTATAGTCCCTCATTACAAAAATACTTTGTAAGTGCTGACGTAACCTTTTTTGAAAATATCTCATATTATTCTCTTGAGGGTTCTCAGTTAACACAGCCCTTATTGGACCCATCGTGCCTTCCTGAGATTGCTCTTTTACCAGTGGACCATGGTCTTCGTAAGACTACTATTCGACCTCCTGTTACAAAGGTATATGTTCGACGCTCTTCCGCTGACGCTTCTCCTGTTGCGCCTGTAGATCCAACTTTTGTGCCCACGCTATCTTCTCCAACGTCTCTAGATCCAACTCTCGCTCTTCCTATTGCTTATCGTAAAGGTATTCGGACCTGCATTTCTCATCTTATCTCACAATTTGTATCTTATGATCATTTATCTCCATCCTTTCGTGCTTTTACTGTGTCTTTGTCTTCTGTTTCTGTTCCTAAATCTTATAAAAAAATATTTCTCATCCGGGATGGCGTTCTGCTATGGAAGAAGAGATGCATGCTCTGTCATTGAATCATACTTGGGATCTTGTTCCCAAACCTCCTGGAGCTCATATTGTTGGTTGTCGTTGGGTGTTTTCTGTAACGGTTGAGAATTTATTAAATTGAATTTGGAATTTTAGTTCTATTCTTTGGGTTTTGATTGATCTTTTTTAATCTCAAAATCATCTCTTGTTGTGGATGTGGTTGTTCCTGGATGTCGTAGAAAATTCTGTTGTGAATCCAACGCAACTTGAATCGTCCAAATCGGAGTTCGGACGAAGAACCTAGACCCGGAAGAAAATTCCTTGGTCATTTCCCCTTTGGCACCTTCCCCAACTCCCGGAAGAAGGGAGGTGGGCAAGGCCCCAAGTTCCGGAAGAGGAGGAAGAGAGCTGGGAGGCCAAGCCCCAACTCCCGGCAGAGGAGACTGGGCATTGCGGGAGAGGGAGAGTGGGCCAACTCCTATGAGAAAAGGAAGGGGGACATAGCCCCCAACTACCGGGAGACGGGGAGGGCAGTGCGGGAGTTCGTGCGGGAATGCGGGAGGGGAGGCCTCCAATTCCCAGTAGAAGGAGAGGGTGATTGCGGGAGTTCGGGGGGGGAGTTCTGGGGTTGCGCGGCAGAGGCTGGGACTACCGGGAATGCGGGCTCCAATTCCCGGTAGTACAAGATGTTGAGCAGGAGCTGGAGGAGTCCAGAGCTCCACATTAACGGGAATACACGATTGTATTACCGGTAATGCACGCTTTAAAAATCTGCATGTTCGGGATTTTTAGTGAGGGGTGTTTTTGTCCTTTGACTGCGATATAAATACATCCCTTATGTCCAAAACTCTCATTTTCACTCCAGTGCTCTCTCTCTCTCTAAAAAAGCTCTCCCTTCTCTCTTCAATCTTGGACTATTGGTTGGGTTTTTGAAGAAAACTCAAGGATTAAAGTTGTAGACGGATCTCTCTTCTCTCCATTGACGTGCAAAGCTCGTCCATCTTTCAAGATTCTCTCATCTAGGGTTGTGTAAGTATTGTTCAAATCATCTTCAAGGTAGAGTTTTCTTACTCTTTATATCTCCTATGGTGGTTTTCTTCCTTCTCTCTCTTTGTGTTAAGTAGGAGGTAGGAGAATTCTGAGAAACTTACGGTTAGTAGCTGGCAGACGACTAGCGCGGAACAAGCCGAAACTTAACAAATTCCTAATAAAGTTGTTTATGCCTCCCTTGATTTCGTCGAGGTTGAGATGAAATTTTGAAAGATATATTTCTCCTTGATTTTGTCAAGTTGAGCATTTTGAAAGATATAATTCTCCTTGATTTCGTCAAGTTGAGCATTTTGAAAGAAAATCAATAAGTCTTGGAACTGGATTTTGGAAAGGAAGTTGGGAAATATTTTGAACTACAGAAATGGTCATCATTGCATGCATACATAATTAATTCTCGCACTCGCATCTTTTGTCCCAACTTGGGAAATATTTAGGTGTGGGTTTTCTCTACTAAGATGTTGCCTAACCCTCTATTTTTAGGTACCGACCCGACCGTCTAGCTTCGAGCTTGGAGCATTGGATGCCACACTAGGGTATCCTAGTTTTATTTACTTCAGTCTTTTAAATTTAAATTCATGTACCCGAACTCTAATATTTTGTTGGACTTGCAAACCTAAACTCATTAGTTGCTTGTGTGTGTGACATTCCCCCTTTCCCCTTTTCTTCCGCACTTTTGGATTGGGTAATAGTTTATCTTTACTTGTCCTTGTTGTCCTTGCTGTCCTATTTTCTATTTCAAAAAAATGGTTTGAAATTCCGGGACGTGACATTTTCTGTCAAACACAATCCTGATGGTACTCTTGAACATCTGAAAGCATGACTTGTGGCCAAAGGTTTTACTCAAATCTATGGGCTTGATTACACCGAGACATTTTCTCCGGTTGTCAAACTCAAATCTACATGGCTCAACCTCCCGGTTTTGAGTCCAAGGGGGGAGTGTGCGTGTGTTATCTTCGCAAATCTATCTATGGCCTCAAACAATCTCTTCGAGCTTGGTTCAGTAAATTCAGTAGCACTGTCATGTCTCATGGTGTGACTCGAAGTCAAGCTGATCATTCAGTATTTTTTAAACAGACCACTCGTGGTATTGTGATTCTCGTGGTATATGTGAATGATATTGTCATCACTGGAAGTGACAACAGAAACATTAATTCGTCATCTTTGTTCCAGTTTTCTCACTAAGGATCTTGGCAAACTCCGGTACTTTCTTGGCATAGAGGTTGCCCGTTCTAAAGCAGGCATCAGTTTATCACAAAGGAAATACACTTTTGATCTTTTGAAAGATACAGGTTATCTCGACTCTAAACCTGTATCCACTCCCATGGAGACCAATGTTAAACTCTTGCCTGAAGATGGAGAATTATTTGATAATCCTGAAATGTATTGGAGACTTTTGGGTATCACTCGACCCGATATTTCCTATGCCGTCAGTATTGTCAGCCAATTTATGACTTGTCCTCGGGTACCCCATATGAAAGTTGTTGTTCGTATCTTGAAGTATCTTTAAAATGCTCCTAAACGCGGACTTCTCTACAAAGCATATGGACATCTCTGTATCGAAGGGTATACCGATGATGACTGGGCTGGATCTCCTGCCGATCGTCGTTCTACCATAGGTTATTGCATCTTTATACGTGGAAATCTTGTGACATGGAAAAGCAAAAAACAGTAAGTTGTAGCACGGTCTAGTGCTGAAGTAGAGTATAGAGCAATGGTTCATACCACTGGTGAATTAACTTGGTTGCGTACACTTCTATATGAGTTTGGAATTCCAGTTAATGATCTCACTCCATTATATTGTGATAATCAGGCGGCTATCCACATCGCTAACAATCTTGTATTCCACGAAAGGACCAAACACATCGAAGTTAATTTGTCATTTTATTCGATCAAAAGTGGAGACTAAAGAAATCTACACACCGTTTGTTCCTTCAGGCTCTCAACTTGCTGATATTTTCATGAAAGCTCTTCCCAAAGTTTACATCGACTCAATTTATTGCAAGCTTGGAGTATACGATGTATACGCTCCAGCTTGAGGGGGAGTATTGGAAAGAAAATAAATAAATTAGATTGATTGTAAATAAATTAGATTGATTGTAAATTAGGGAGATTGAGATTGATTGTAAATTAATTAGGTAGATTGTAAATCATTCTAAATAGGTAGGTAGCATATTTCCTACTATTTTATTTCTTAAAATTAGGCTGTACAAAGTCTATATATTACCTCCTTGAGAGAAGAATACATCTCGAAAATCATTTTTCAACAAAATATGTGAGCATTGTGTATGTGTATATGTTGTATTGGGTCTTTATGTAAATAGGTTTAGTAGATAGGGTTTTTATTGTTATTTTTTCTCTTTTGTATATGTTATATACGATTGTAATTTGGTGTGAGATAAATGAAAAAAAGGGTTTGCTTTCTCACAACTAGAAGTGTGGCCAAAGAAAGTGTAGTATTACTTGCAAATTATGTGTCTTGGTTCTAATTTTTCCAACAGCAGCAATTGGAAACGTCCAGTCAGAGTGCAATACAAAGATAAGTCAACTGAGGTATTGTACAACCTCCCATGATTCTGCAGTGTTGAGCCAATCCCAACTATCAAGTAAAATTTATGTCTTCTAGATAAAATGGATCTTAAACAAAAACCTCAATTTCAGCATTTAGAGATCATTGTAAATAGCTTCGTCATTGCAATCTTTGAACCTAAAAGTGGAACTCGCATGACAATAAAAAAATATGTCTGAGTTTTAAGAATGTTCTATTTCTTCTTCTTTTGTTTACTTTCTGTGTCGAGGGAATCTGCGTAATTTTCACGAGGAGGTGAAGGGGCTGATTAAGTTCGTAAAACCTATATTTTCCTCTCTTCTTCTGGCATATACTTCTCATTCAATACAACCCTAGTTTCACGTTTTACAATTCAACTACGAGTATTATGCATATTGAAATACTTACTATTCTCTCCATGTCTATGCACTCCACCAATACCCCCAGTGACAAATACATGGATGCCAACCTGCCGAAAATCTGAATTGCTCAATGCTAGTAAGACTATCCAAAAGATATATGTCCATGCTTCAGTTGACCAAAACAAACTGAAGAAATGGGAAAAAATGCAAAGGTGAGGATAGTCACCATAGAAGCAAAAATCATAGTGGCAGAAACAGTTGTTGCCCCATTTGCTCTGGTTGCCACCTAAAAAGTGCAAACTCAGTAGTATGTGTACAAATCGCGTAGATATGTACAATAACAAGACATGTTTGATGGTGTAGATAGGCAGTATTTGCAAGACAATATGTACACAAAACTTGATAGAGAACCAGACATGAGACCAACAAGTGGATACATG
>NMUG010011350.1:0-10656 GCA_002855965.1 Monotropa hypopitys
TTCGGTTTTCCAGGAACTAGTTATCGCATAAAACCTCAACATAGGATCTTGAACCCAACATCAATACTATTCACATTAACATTACTCAACGCTTTATTTCATCTAGAATTTACTTGTGGGTCAACACTACTTCATAACACATAATTACTACCCATGCTAACTTGACATGCCTCATATAGGCTTTAACCCAACTCACGACAAACTCCATATGCTAACTGGGTCGACACTAGGAGTCATTCCACCTAATACCGGAAAACTTCCATTTACCCACCAAACTCGAGGTCTCACATAATCCATTTCTAATTGGCACGTACTAGGCCACTCTCCATATGACAATTCTCAATGCTATACCTTACTCTTGATGCAATCCGACCTTGCTACCTTAGTGTAGATTTATGATCAACACGGCCGACAAAGGTGCCGACACACTATGAAACCGAATAACACTTTTCACCACGCCTTATCGCAAGGTTCTCAATGCCACTAGGGCATTCAGCCATAGGAAAAAAATGATCTTCACCCAACATCCCACAATTAACCCAATTAGAAACACTTTATGCATTTCACCTCAAAAATCCGATATCGCTATTCTTCTAGTGAACATTACTCGATGCCTCTTACAAGCCTCATCCTCAAAAATCCATCGACATGATTGACAAGATTCGACTCATCACCAAGGACAACCATCTACCACCTCTCATAACACACATCCAATTTAGGCCCTCTTGGCTTACTCAAAGCTTCATAACCTCATCTGGTTTCCAACTAGAAACGCCTCACACTGATTCGCACCAACCCAACATCCAATTTCTCTTAACTCTGGAATTTCTACTAACCCAATTTTCCAACAAATTTTAACTCACGACATCACTATAGTTCACCCAATCACCCTTTCCACAATAATCCATCAATACTAGAAGATACGTCGATATCCTCCTTTAACCTCGAGACAACCTTCCCGACACAAGTCTATTTCTCAAGCCTCGCGTCACTTGCTCCATTCACATTAATCGTGACTTAGTTAAACATTCTCGAGGGTTCTCAATTTGAAATACGATATCACAAGAATTTCCACTGAAATATAAGTTGCCTTTGCACAAGTTTCACAAGGACCTCTATTTCTTTCTCGAATCTACCCCAAACCTCCCACTAATGCTAACACCGCCCCAAACTATCATTTAGTTCTATCGTACGTCATACTTGACCAAAAAACACTACAACTTTTCGACCCGCCCTCTCTGAGTCAACATTACACCAAGGTCCTATCAACCAACAACAACTTCTATAACATGAGTAACCCGAAAATACTCTTTACACCCAAACTTTCTCGTAGCATGGACAATTCCAAGACAACATTCACTTTTTCTTTCCTCTATACTTGCCCAGATGACAAAATCAAGCAACGCCACAAGAAATTCATCTAACCTCCATATTTCCGAATTCAACTCAACCAACTCTCACCATAACTTCCTTCTAAAGGCATCATGCGTTGCTATCTAATGCCAAAATTAATCTTAGATTATTCTAGATTCTCCAACAATTTATGCATGCAATCATTCAATCCATAAGAACATTACCATGATGAACATATGGAAACGTAACAACTACACCAGAATACATACTGAACAGTAAATAATTGAATATCTGTTGCATTCTTGCCAGCACCGGTCGCCCAAATATCTGCGACTATTGCCAAACACTGATTCCGTTGCGGGCATTGAGCCGCTTTGAAGTCAATCCCTCGCGCTGAGCCGCTTGCATCCTCAAGTCCTTACAACATACTTCCCCGTTTACGATATGGAGACCAACAATTGCAACCCTTTCTAAAAATTTCACTCCTTCCATCATGCCCAGACGTCAATTTACCCCCAAACTATGTTTTTTTTACTTAGCTTCAAGTTTAGAGTCACTACTCTCACCATCAAGTTTTCATTATCGAATGATTCTCACCACAATTCACACCACCCTTCACGAATCTTCCACTTTGAAAACCTTCAATCTTTACCTCATTTTAGACAATAACGTTGTCTTGCTAACTCCACTGCACACTTTTTAACTTTACTAATCCATGCCCATCAAGATTTTAGAAATTTTGTTCTCAACTTATCCTCAACTAAGGCATTACACTCAAAGACACATCATACTTATGTGTTCTAATACCTTTTTCTCCTCTGAATTTACAACCTCAAAACACCCTTTTCCTATAAGATCACAATTTCACCTCACATTCTCTCACACTTCGCGAACGATCCCTCTAGTTACACTTAACACCTTCCGAACCAAAAGTTATAAAATTTCCCAATAATATTCTCCAAGATCCACTCGTGGTGCCACCGGTTTCACTCCAAGTACCAGAGCACACACCCTTGCCTCTTGAAAGGCAACTCGCTATTATTTCTCACTACCTTACTAACCCAATCATTTCACACTCAACATTTACATTCATAACACACAAAAAAATTACATCTCACTTTATAATCATTCTTCCTTCACTATAGGATCTAATACATCCTCAAACTCTCTTTACTACACTATTCCCTCAAACATTTTTAACATACCTGATGTCGTACCATAAAGGCCTTCCGCTCCATCAAGAATCCTATGCCCCAATTAGTTGGCTAGGAACACCACCACACCATTCTCTTCCTTTATCGGTTGTGGAACCCTTTTCTACAAACATATTACCCCCTTTTTACTCATTGGACCATTCCATTCCGTTGCTCATTCCTATAACACACTAAGAAAGTAAACATTGTAGAAACAAGTGTTAGATTATAAAACTCGCGCGTTAACAACACACCTTAACACCTTGATCACACGACTCAACACCCTACGGTCCACTACTCGGCCATCCTCTATCCACCACTCTAATCCCAGTAATCCGCTATACTATGCTTTTCCACTTAATTTTCCGAGACTTCTAATTAGAAGATAACGTTGATCAGGCATTCTTCCAATAGGCCCTCAAGTTAAATCGCATGGGTGTCAAGAAACACACATAATAGTCACAGAAACACCGGTACAACCCATCACCTTACCCCTCAACAATTTACACCTCAAGTGTTTACCACTTCCGATTACAGTTCCCTAGCACGGAACCTTTAACCTAAGCTCTAATACCAAGTTGTAACATCCCAAACCAAAACACCAGAATAAAATGCCGAAAAATAAAAAATTTCTTTCTTTAACAACCCAAACATCATACGATACATACAAAAGACTAACATATCCTTCCCAACAAGACATCAAATGAAATAAGGAACAACAATCCCTTAAGACTCCAGCAAAGAAAAACTACATATCCTTTATTACAAAATTTAACTCCAACAATATTACCCACCAACGATATCTAAACATCAAGACCAAACTACATTCATAGATAACAACTCAAAAATTAAAGTAAAGTAAGGAAACCTTCTACCATAGGGAGAACCGACCAAGGGCTTCACCTAAGCCACAACCCAAGTATTTTCCAATGACGTCTCGTAGTGGACCGATAAACCTGTTGTCTGATTTCAAGTTAAAGACAAAGAAACCAGAGTGTGAGATACAATTTTCAAGTTCCAAAGGAATAACGTTTCTCTTTAAAAACTTGAGTCGTAGCCCCTTTTTTAAAAAAAATCTTTTGGCCGAAGCCCAAGCTTAAAAACACCTTTAAAACTCTAGGCCGAAGCCCTCTTTTGAAAACACCTTAAAACTCTAGGCCGAAGCCCTCTTTTGAATTCATTTTGGCCGAAGCCCACTTTTAAAACATTTTGGCAGAAGCCCACCTTTAAAGTAGATTCGATTTGTAAATTTGGTCGTAGCCCACCTTTGATTGGTTTGATTTGGCCAAAGCCCACCTTTATATTTGATCTGGAAAAACCCCACCTTTATATTTGAATAGGGGTGTCCCCCTCACCGTATGGCAATTTGTTGCCGAATGCCCGAAGGCCACCTTTATATTTGATTTGGCCGAAGCCCACCTTTGGCATGATTTGGCCAAAGCCCACCTTTATTGGAATTGGTCGAAGCCCCACAGTTGGTATGATTTGGCTGAAGCCCACCATTATTGAAATTGAAAGAAAACATGTACAGTTGAAAAATGTACCTCATACACTCACCTTTGCGTCTTAGGAGGATGTCACTGTTCTTTGTTTTCTGGTATTCCTCAATTCACCGTTTTTTTCTGAGAATCAAATCACAAATAGTCAAATACAACATTCATATATAATGATAAATTGAAAGACATGAATATAAGACATGTCATTGCATAAATTATGAACACACCTCCCATCGTCGCCACATGGTTTTACATATGAATTTAAGGGATTAGACAATGCCCGTAACACCTTAGAACGACTTGTCGCTCATCATGGACATATTTACCACACACACACACATGCAATCTAGTGACCATGTATACTAATCGACCGCTGAGGCATGACTTGGCGAATTAACCCCACGGCCACACCCACGATTGCCCATCACGCGCAAACCCTTTTAGATTTGTACTTGGATTCATATCCTAAATTCAAATAAAATACAACATCTAACACACTCACTCACTGATGCAGACCGCCCATCTGGTCATTACGGGAATGAAGCCGCACTGAACAGCAATTACGCAGACCTCGTCCCGAACTGGAATCATGCACCATTGATGGGGCCCAGCCCCTTATTTCTAGTCCTATGCGCGGCTGAGCACCAGTTCGTGGAGGTAATTTACCTGATGAACCGTCTGGATCATGGAGATCTTTTTTCGCACCTTGGAAAGTTAAAAAACATTGTTCCCGAGCTACCAATCTTAGCTCGGCATGATCAGTCATCTCTCTACCCAGCATCCGGGAATAAGGAAAAACAGAAGCTATTTGCTCACATGGTCTTTGATCGTGGCCGAGTTGATTCAAGAAACATTCAGCTATGCTCCCGTTGCGCCACGTCTTCAATAAAGCTATTTCCAACCTTCTGGAAAGCTAAAATAATAATCCCCGCACTCCCACTCTCGGGCCGAGCTACCAAAGAAGTAGACCGTCCTTTTTATTCCCCCTTGTGCGGCCAAAGGTCTTATCCAACCAGCTCGTCCCTAGTAGCTCGGCTAATGGCAGTGCGGCATAATGGAAGCTCTCCTCGGTAAGCTCTCCTCGGCAGCTCTCCTCAGCAGCTCTCCCATGGAAGCTCAGATCTCTCAAGTTCAGCTCATTTCTCCCAGGACTGCTCAGCTCTCCCAGGGCATAACTTCTTCTGCGTAACTCCGATTGTTAATTGTAATATGTCGTTGGAAAGTATCGGAGAGACGCTCGACGCCTCAAAATAGCTACGCCATTTTGAGGCCAGGAGCAGCCCCAAAAAAAGAGCTATTCCGGTCGGGTCCCACAAGCTCTTAGTATTTTGCTTCTTTTTCTCTTTAATTTTTAGCCCGCCTGTTTGGGTTTGTTTTCCCCTTTGTTAGCTTTTAGCCGCCACACACGTGGCTAGGGTATTACTTTTGTTTTGCTTTATTCCTTTTGGGGCCTATCTGTTTTGGCCCAGTAGTGGTACTTGTGTGCATTTTTCTATTTTAGGCTTTTATCCATGTATGCCTATATAAGGGCAGTGATACTACTATTGTAAGGGAGTTGAATATTGATATTGAAAGAAAACCTTGACGGCAGTAGTGCTTGTTCATTGTAACCATTCCCGGTTGGTATTTCTGTTAGGAATCAACAAACGAGATTGAAGCCGTGTTCTGGCATTTCGTGCGCGAAATCAACAGGTTGTGAGCCGTGTTCTGGGCATTCGTGCGCGAATCAACAGGTCGAGAAGAGAATCAACGGAGGTATTCCAGGTGAATCAATCTGGCATTCTGTTTATCTTTTCTTTTTTTCATTTCCTTTACGAATTCCGCTGCATCAGCTTGGTATCAGAGCTCTGTGTTCTTGATCTTATCAGAGCACTGCGTCTTTTTCTATTATCTTTTCTTTTTCCATTCGCATTTGTTCATTCGTGAATTCTGCTACATCAGCTTGGTATCAGAGCACTGTGTTCTTGATCCTACCGGAGCAAGCTTCAATCGGAGGAGAAGATGGTTTTCTCCAGCAAACCCATTTTGAGGAAGGATAGCAAAATTGAAAAACTCGATCGTCTAGAGAAGACGATGAAGAAATTGGTAGCCGATGTGGCCACCATTCAGATTCAGTTGCAGTCTCCACACAAAAATGCGACAACGAAATACTAATTCGTGTAGGGTGGAAGACAAAGCGTCAATCACTGTTAAACATGACCGAGGGAAGGAAATCTTTGATGAAGGAAAGGTTGACGAGGAACCTACCATCCCAGATTCTGGGTATGATCAGGAACCTATTTTTGATGAAGAATCTCATCCTGATGAAGTTTGGGTGAACAAAGAGACTGTCCTCAAACCCCTGTTCTCAACAGGTCTTGTTCTCAATCCAATTGAGGATTGGAGAAACCTGCATGTGTTCGACGAGGAATCATGTATGGTGGAGGAAATGACCACAGAAGATGAAGGTGATTAGTGGCTGCAAACAAGAGCATCAGAATCAGTGGGGCTGAGCACCGTTCAGCTCGGCCAGAAAGAATTCCCTCTCAGCATAGGACAGGACAAAGAGGTTGCATGTTCGAGGTCGAACTCTCTCCAACTAGGAGAGGATGATGCAGATCGCCCATCTGGTCATTACGGGAATGAAGTAGCACTGAACAGCAATTATGCAGACCTCGTCCCGCACTGGAATCATGCACCATTGATGGGGCCAAGCCCTTTATTTCTAGTCCTATGCGCGGCTGAGCACCAGTTCGTGGAGGTAATTTACCTGATGAACCGTCTAGATCATGGAGATCTTTTTTCGCACCTTGGAAAGTTAAAAAACATTGTTCCCGAGCTACCAATCTTAGCTCGGCATGATCAGTCATCTTTCTGCTCAGCATCCGAGAATAGGGAAAACATAAGCTATTTGCTCACATGGTCTTTGACCGTGGCCGAGTTGATTCAAGAAGCATTCAGCTATGCCCCCGTGGCCCTACGTCTTCAATAAAGCTATTTCCAACCTTCTAGAAAGCTAAAATAATAATCCCCGCACTCCCACTCTCGGGACGAGCTACCAAAGAAATAGACCATCCTTTTTATTCCCCCTTGTGCGGCCAAAGGTCTTATCCAACACGCTCGTCCCTAGTAGCTCGGCTAATGGCAGTGCGGCATAATGGAAGCTCTCCTCGGCAAGCTCTCCACCTTCGATTACCTATTTCTTAAGGACTTACGCGATACCAATCATCTCGACGCCTACCACTCACAATTCTATCCTTTAATTACATAGGATTTACAATTTCCTTTCTATTTTCGTGATCCTCAAAAATACTCTAAAAAAATTATCCAATCGAATTCGGAAACGGGTATTACAACTCTCCCCTCCTTCAGAGATTTCATCCCCGAAATCAGAAAAATTTACCGACCATCCCAACATTCCTTCGCAATGAGCTTAACCTATGCATGGTTACTCCTCTTAATTATAACTCTTCCACTTGATACTATTTAATAACAAGTCATTGCTATGATCATATACGACTTCTTGAAAGGACAACCACGATGGCACTCCACTCCTAATCTGCAAACCATCCATCGCGCTACTCACGCATCTCCTAATATTACCATTGAGCTCAAATCCATACGCAACTCTTCCCGAGTACTCTCACCATCCTCTCAAACATTCACTCCAACACCAAACATGGCACTTGCCTCTCATCGGCATTACTTTACTAGGCATGAGTTGAAACTCTTCTAACACACCAACCTCAAGATGAATCATCCTCTATCGACTATCCGGAAACAATACGCACACACCAAATCAACCTAGTAGGGCAATCTCTTTCGGTTTTCCAGGAACTAGTTATCGCATAAAACCTCAACATAGGATCTTGAACCCAACATCAATACTATTCACATTAACATTACTCAAACGCTCTATTTCATCTAGAATTCCCTTGTGGGTCAACATTACTTCATAACACATAATTACTACCCATGCTAACTTGACATGCCTCACATAGGCTTTAACCCAACTCACGACAAACTCCATATGCTAACTGGGTCGACACTAGGAGTCATTCCACCTAATACTGGAAAACTTCCATTTACCCACCAAACTCGAGGTCTCACATAATCCATTTCTAATTGGCACTTACTAGGCCACTCTCTCAATGACAATTCTCAATGCTATACCTTACTCTTGATGCAACCCGACCTTGCTACCTTAGTGTAGATTTATGATCGACGCGACCGACAAAGGTGCCGACACACTATGAAACCGAATAACACTTTTCACCACGCCTTATCGCAAGGTTCTCAACGCCACTAGGGCATTCAGCCATAGGAAAAAAATGATCTTCACCCAACATCCCACAATTAACCCAATTAGAAACACTTTATGCATTTCACCTCCAAAATCCGATATCGCTATTCTTCTAGTGAACATTACTCGATGCCTCTTACAAGCCTCATCCTCAAAAATCCATCGACATGATTGACAAGATTCGACTCATCACCAAGGACAACCATCTACCCCCTCTCATAACACACATCCAATTTAGGCCCTCTTGGCTTACTCAAAGCTTCATAACCTCATCTGGCTTACAACTAGAAACGCCTCACACTGATTCACAACATTCACTTTTTCTTTCCTCTATACTCGCCCAGGTGACAAAATCAAGCAACAACACAAGAAATTCATCTAACCTCCATATTTCCGAATTCAACTCAACCAACTTTCAACATAACTTCCTTCTAAAGGCATCCTATCACCGCAAAATACTAAGGTAAATAATCCATCCACAACACTCCCTTCTAATACAGGACAATCACATATAAGAACGGCTATCTCTATCCTTTAAACTCACTAAACATCGAGAAGTACTAATTCCAAAGCAAGGGTCTACCGAACACTAGTTACCATTAACACCAACACCTTAAAGGGGCAATATTTCATCCTTATTCTATTTTTTTTCAACTTACCAAAATTTTAAGACTTTTCGCCACCAATTATGCAATTTCTACCATACATTACCCACCAATAGAATCACTTGTCATGCGTTGCTATCTAATGCCAAAATTAATCTTAGATTATTCTAGATTCTCCAACAATTTATGCATGCAATCATTCAATCCATAAGAACATTACCATGATGAACATCTGGAAATGTAACAGCTACACCAGAATACATACTGAACAGTAAATAATTGAATATTTGTTGCATTCTTGCCGGCACCGGTCGCCCAAATATCTGCGACTATTCCCAAACACTGATTCCGATGCGGGCATTGAGCCGCTTTGAAGTCAATCCCTCGCGCTTGAGCCGCTTGCATACCCTTTCTAAAAATTTCACTCCTTCCATCATGCCCAGACGTCAATTTACCCCCAAACTATGTTTTTCTTAATTAGCTTGAAGTTTAGAGTCACTACTCTCACCATCAAGTTTTCATTATTGAATGATTCTCACCACAATTCACACCACCCTTCACGAATCTTCCACTTTGAAAACCTTCAATCTTTACCTCATTTTAACGTTGCTTTGCTAACTCCACTGCACACTTTTTAGCTTTACTAATCCATGTCCATCAAGATTTTAGAAATTTCGTTCTCAACTTATCCTCAACTAAGGCATTACACTCAAAGACACATCATTCTTATGTTTCTAGTACCTTTTTCTCCTCTGAATTTACAACCTCAAAACACACTTTTCCTATAAGATCACAATTTCACCTCACATTCTCTCACACTTCGCGAACGATCCCTCTAGTTACACTTAACACCTTCCGAACCAAAAGTTATAAAATTTCCCAATAATATTCTCCAAGCTCCACTCGTGGTGCCACCGGTTTCACTCCAAGTACCAGAGCACGCACCCTTGCCTCTTGAAAGGCAACTCGCTATTATTTCTCACTACCTTACTAACCCAATCATTTCACACTCAACATTTACATTCATAACACACAAAAAAATTACTTCTCACTTTATAATCATTCTTCCTTCACTATAGGATCTAATACATCCTCAAACTCTCTTTACTACACTATTCTTTCATACATTTTTAACATATCTGGTGCCGTACCATAAAGGCCTTCCGCTCTATCAAGAATCCTACGCCCCAATTAGTTAGCTAGGAACACCACCCCATTCTCTTCCTTTATCGGTTGTGGAACCCTTTTCCACCATCATATTACCCTCTTTTTACTCATTGGATCATTCCATTCCGTTGCTCATTCCTGTAACACACTAAGAAAGTAAACATGGTGGAAACAAATGTTAGATTATAAAACTCACGCGTTAAAAACACACCTTAACACCTTGATCACACGACTCAACACCCTACGGTCCACTACTCGGTCATCCTCTATCCACCACTCTAACCCCAGTAATCCGTAATATTATATTTTTCCACTTAATTTTCCGAGACTTCCAATTAGAAGATAACGTTGATCAGACATTCTTCCAATAGGACCTCAAGATAAATTGCATGGGTGTCAAGAGACACACATAATAGTTACAGAAACACCGGTACAACCCACCACTTTACCCCTCAACAATTTATACCTCAAGTGTTTACCACTTCCAATTACAGTCCCCTAAAACGAAACCTTTAACCTAAGCTCTAATACCAAGTTGTAACATCCCAAACCAAAACACC
>NMUG010011351.1:0-10655 GCA_002855965.1 Monotropa hypopitys
ACTTTTTGCCACAAAACTCAAAAATCAACTACACTAGAGTGTTCTAAACATCTCTAATACTATCATACTCGAATCCAAGGATCTAAACCCAACTCAAACACCTTTGATTCAATATTTGAAGTCTAGATCTAGAAAATTTTCTCCAAAAACGAGTTTGATACAAAATACTCGATCTAACCCTAACAATGGACAAAATCAAAAAATAAAATCGGTAAGAATGATCTTACTTGAGTTATGAACAAGATTGGAGAAGAGTTTTTCTTCCCACAATCATCCAAGAGAAGTCTCCAAGCAATTCTCCCTCTCCTTCTCACATAGGTTTTGGGCAAGAACAAGAATGGGGGCTAGGGCATCCCCAACCCCTACAAATCAGATTTTTACATTGTTTTACCTCCTTGCCCTTTTATTAATCCTCATATTTACCCTTGTGTGCCATTGTTCCCATATATTCAATACTTATATTACTTAAATTCAATTTTTACTATTAAATCTTCTTTTTTAATTTCCTTTCACTCTAAAATTCCAAATGGAATATTAAAATCTTTAATCTCCTCTTGATAATTATTATAATTATTTAAAATAAAAAGAATTAGACGAAATGGGTATTACAGTTAGTCGGTCCGGCATCAACCTACGCAACGAAGCATAGGATGGCGGCTCGGCTCGGCCAAGATCGGTCAGTGATCATCTTCCTCACCACAGGGCCCAGAAACTTACAGAAAGCTTCCAGGCCACGAAAATGGCAGGGAAGATGCACCCCAACCTGGAAAAAGTCGCTTAATCGACGAGAAGGTAAAAACAGGCTCAACCACGCCAGTCAAGAAGCCCAGAAGCTAGCCAGAAGCTCCCAGGCCTTCAACAATGGCAGGGAGAAAACCAGCGGCCATCAACAGGTCGCAAGAACGACCTAGAAAGCGAGCAGAAAGCTGCAGAAATGGCGGAGATGAAGATCAGAGGTTACCTGAGATGAAGAAGATGGCTGAAAGCCTGGAAAACGAGCGCTGGGAGCAAGAAGGATGGTGGCCGGAGGAGCTGCGAACGGTCACCGGAAATCGTCTAGAGAGAGAGAGCAGCAGGAGCGGGAAGGGTTTGAGAAACCCTAAGTCCCCTATTTATAAGAGGAAGCCTGGAGCCCAAAACTGGTTGACCGACCGACCCGGTCCAGACGGTCACCCCGCGCCCGCAATGATTGCACCGCCTCGGAAGTTGTGCTGGCGCTGCATGCCTGACAACACATCAGCACGCTGTCCCATCAGCCGCAGCTCCATCCAACCGTTGCATGACACGTAGCGCTGCCCAACTGCCAGATCTGACACACGGAGACCGATGACGCAACACCTGTCAGTGTGACGTCACGTCAGACGCGCCACCTCTCCAGAGCGCGACACGTCAAAGATTTCAAATTGACGGTTCATTAAATGTTGTCAGGACAAATCTCAAGTCAAATCAGTGGTCCGGCGCTCTTCCCTTCGGCACCTACACAACCTATCGGCACCAAGTCAACCCCGCTTCGGCCAAAATGCCTGGCCAAAGGGGTTGAGGGGCTATTATTGGGGGCCGAACTCTCAGGAGGCCAGAGCCACGACCTCCACCAGGAGGACCACAGCTCAGACCAGCCAGCATGCAGCCGAACAGATCTCAGCCGGCGCTAGGGCCTCTCTGAGGCTCTCTCCGGCCCGGAGACTCAAAGCCCAGAGGAGGAGCCTAGCCGAAGAGCCTGGCAGTCAAGGTCATGCGACCGAGCAGAGCAAGGGCTGACGTGAAGGCTCTCCCGGGATCACTTCTGCGCAGAGGTCCCTCAGCCCAGGATGGCCCGGCCAACAACAAGCAGTGCCAAAGCATCCCGCTTCGGCCAGACAGGACAAATGCCTCGTTCACAGCGAATATTCCATCGTGGACAGCATCCCGGATTTTGCGCACATGGCAGACACACGCCTGACACAGAATCAGATTTTCCGTGATTCCCGTCGCACGTCAGACAGTCGTTTCCAGCTTTTCTGCCACCCAAAGCTGTCAGACGGCGCCACCTGACATTGTCGGAAACCGCCCGGTCGGCCACACGCCAGCATACTCAGAGGGGACAGTTGCACTGCCCCATGCCGCAGGTGGGCGGCTCACCCGCGCCGAAGCACGTGCCCAGCACTCTCCGATGTTCTATATAAGGAGCTTGGCATTCAATGCATGGTACACAGTCTCTCACTAGCCCAAGTTCTGCCCATTTACTTTCTCTCTCTACAATCTCTTTGCTGACTTTTTCATCGGAGGGTCCACCGGCGACGCCGCCGGTAGCCTAACGTTTGTTCACTATGCAGTCAGGTCCAGCCACTCAGCTCCACCGCTCAACGCCGGAATCCACTACCAGAAAGGCTTACCCCCCAACAGATGGCTTTGCCATTCAAATCAAAGCATTGTGTGTCATGAACATTCGATTCACTAAAAGACTTTACCTAGACATGCAATCTATATCAACTCTAGGTAAGTGAAATCCATTTTCTATGATCATCCAAAGATCATAGTCAATAGATTGGACAAAAATGTGCATCCTATTTTTCCAAGATAGAAAATTTGAACCATGAAAAATAGGAGGTGTAGATATAGAAGAGCCGTGAAGAATATTGGTTGCCATTTTGGATCTTAACTCTAGACGGTTAAGTCGAGAATATGATCACTAAGAAAATATGACCAAATAAGATATACCAAAAGTTGAGAGACAATTGTTGGACAATGAAGTGATTAAAAATATAGAGCAACCGCTCTGATACCAATTGTTGGTCCCGATATACTCGATGCAATGGACAACCAAGAGGGGGGTGAATTGGTTTATTAACTAAAATGCCCAAATAAAAATTTCTTTCCAAATAGAGACTAATTTAGGCAAATTAGTGCGGAAGACTTAACTATTCAAAGTGTGATGAATATCACAAGTTCAAATACCAATCTAATTAAAGCACCAAGTGAATCCCTTTCGTTACACCTCAGGTTCTTGGGGTTCTAATCCCAAGAGGTCGAGGTTTCTGGTTTTCAAGTAGTTTTAAATAACTAGATAGATAAAAACACTTGGATCTTAGAATTGCAACCACAATGAATAGTAGAGTGAAAGTAAATTATTTACTCAATATGTAAGGGCAAGGAAAGTAAAGAAGTAAAGGCAAATGACACAATGATTTTATAGTGGTTCGGTTAGGGATTGTCCAAGTCCCTAACTTTACATCCACTTCTCTTACCAATAAGTAAGAGTTCTACTAATACCTTTACAACTTTCGGGTAGTTGTCAAACCCTTACAAATGTTGAGCAATTTCCCAAGGCTTCTCAAACCTTCTTTGATGAGCTTCTTCCCAAGGTGGCTCCCACCTTTGCTAAGCACTTCTCAAGGAGGCTTGGATCTTCTTTGATGAGCTACTTCCCAAGGCGGCTCCCACCTTTAATGCAAGCTCCAAGTCTCCTCCAAGGTTTGAACTTGACTCCAATGCTTTGATCTTCAAGTCTTTGAAAGCTTGATTCTTCAAGTCTTGACTTCAATGTAAGCTCCAAGTGTACAAAAAATATATGAGGAAGACAACCCCTTCCTCAAGGTAACAATAAGGCACAAATGCTCACAAATGATATACAACTTGAATGTGAGCTCTCTCTAAGAATTTACAAAGTGTAAGATCACAATCTCTCTTCTAAAATAATCTTTATAAGTGTAGGAAATAGAGAAAGAGAGATTTTAGAGTATTCTAGAGAGAATTAGAGAGAAAGAATGAGATATAGATGTTAAGGAAGATTTGGCATAGTCTCAAAAACTTTCTAGGACCCCAAGAGTCCATTATATAGGCTTCATTTACCAACTAGCCGTTTATAGCCGTTTAAGGGCATAATGGTAAATATTTTCAACTTAAAATTTGAATTCTGTACATTTTTACAAAGGCCGATATGGACCCGGTAGGCAACCGGTATGCCACCCGGTATACCAGTCAGTGTAAAAATGCGTTCCTTTGAAATTAGCTAACCTACTGCCCAAAAATGACAAACTCCGGTATGTCGGCCGACATACTGTCCGGTATACTGGTTTGTATACCAGTTAAGGTTTGGTGCATCAAATCAACTCCAAATTCAATGAGGCTTGAACCCTTGCTTAGATAATTTAATTCTCTATGTTTTTCATGAAGAAAACATCTTGGAAAAATGTAAAGATAAAAAAGGCTTTGTAAGAAAAATTATTTTCCAGGTCTTTTCTTAAAACATTTCAAGTCCAAAATAGAGAATCAAATATTCTAGGAGCATACAAGGGTCTAAGGAATGTTTAGAAGGATATTCAAACATTGAAAACAACATTCCTTAGCCTCTAATCAAATATCATTAAGTTCCTTGATTAAATAAATTATTTAAACAATGAATACAAGTCTAAGGAACTTTAAATGATTTCTAAATAGTCGTAAGAGAGTTTAGAAAGATTTAAACTATAGAGAGTAATATCTTGGACTTTTAATACAAGAATGATGTGGAAATTAAGCTCAAAACAAATTCCTTGATTTTAAATAAGGATTTAAACATTTAAACCATAACTCAAGGAATTAAAAAATCATTTTATAAATACTATATTTGTGTAAATAATGCACCATCACAACTTAGGGCCAACAGGTAACCTCGACATCCTTTCTACAAAAGTCGACGAGCGTGTGCCATAGACACGAAGCATGGGGGTGATGTGACTCTTTCCCTTTCGAGCTTGGCTTCTTCGTCTCCGAGTCCTACGAAGACTATACACTTTCTTGCGCAATCGATCTTGGCCTTGAATTGGGACAACCAATCCATTCCAATGATCGCATCGAAATGGGAAATAGCTAGAGGGATTAAGTCGATTGCGGTACGAGTTCTATTTATGGAAACGTCGCAGTTCCTAAGAATAGATGAGCATACGACTCCCTTGCTCATGGGTTGAGACACGAGCAAGTCAAATCCCAAGAGTTCAAGATTTCTACTAATTTTCGGAGAGTGGGATTTCAAAATGAACGAGTGAGTAGAACCTGAATCAAATAAAGAATAGGTAAGAATTCCACAGATAATAATTATACCTGCAACCACGGCTTCATCGTTGCGGTTGTCTTGATGGTTGTTTCTTGGTGCACCCACGGGTATCACATTTGCTCATGTTGCCGGCCTTGGACAATCCTTCTTGAAATGGCCCTCCCGACCACAGCCAAAACATATTAAGGGTATTCTGTTTCCCCCGCCTTGGTTTCCCATTCTTCTTTGATCATCTCTCCTTCCTCTAAAATTTGCCTTTTTCTGTGGGCCAGCTTTTCTGGATCCTTGGTTTTCCCTCTTCCGCTCTTGATAGCGTCTCGTCTCTTCCACGTCTTGTTCGACTAACAAGGCTCGGTCTAGAACATCAGCATAAGTTGATAGTTGAAGGGGTCGAACTACCTTTCGAATTTCTGGCTTTAGTCCGTCCTCAAAGCGTCTCGCCTTCATTTCCTACGATGCCACCAGGTATGGGGCATAAACATCAAGATTTGTAAACTCGGTTTCATAGGCAACTACCATCATCATCCCTCGTTGTTTGAGGTGTTCGAACTCCATCCTCTTTACAGTCTGCATCTCCCTCGGTATAAATTTTTCACGAAAAATTCCTAGGAACCTCTCCCATCTCATTTTTTGCTCTACGGCATTCTTCAGATTCCACCAACGATTTGCTTCTCCTTCAAGTAGATACGATCCGATCTCCACCTTCTGTTAATCAGAACATCTTAGTAATTGGAAGTTCTTCTCCAGGGCCACAATCCATTCATTTTCTCTTACAGGGTCCATTCCTCCTTGGAAAGTGGGGGGTTTCAGTTTCAAAAATTCTTTCACTGTTACGAAGTTAGCCGCTTGTTCTATTGGGTCGACTAGTTCCTCCTCTTTGGGGTTGGGTGGTTCGTTCACGGGTCTTGGATGGTTGAGATATTGATTGATCATCTCTTGTTGGGTTTGAATAGTTCCAGCCAACATCCTGACCATGTTGCGCAGTTCAGCCACCTCGTCATTCCTTTGATTGTTTCCTTGACCGTTGTTGCGGGTGTTAACCATTCTACTTTCAAAATTATTTTTTAGTTAGAGATATAAGAAGGGTTTGATTAATTCATCATAGCAATAAGGGTTTATCATGAAACTGAAATTCTAAACATGCCGGGTAATAGAAGTACTACAAATGCTACTCGCTATCTGAGTCGTTCGGCCATTCGTAGGGTGGATAAACCCACTCCTCACGGTCTATATCAATGTGTTTCTCATCTTCCTCATTCTCGCTGGGATCCTCCTCGGGGTCTTCTTCGGGATCATTCTCCAAATCGAGGTCCCAACCCTGATTGTGCCATTCCATGGGCTCTTCCTCTTCCCTAGCCACTTCCTCCTCTTCTGGCGAGGCTTCATCATTATTGCCGTACATGACTCGATTCCTCACTCCCTCCATGAGGTACTCGAACTCCCAATTCTGAATGGATTCTCTTGCCACTGCACAAGCACGTTCTAAAAGTCGCAAGTGATAATTGATCATCCCCCAAACTTCCTCCTCTGAGTTATCTTCGAAACCCACTACAACTCGGGCTATGAGATCAGAAGTAATTGTCACAGAATCAGCGTGTGCGTGTTCTTCAACGTCTTCGTTCACTATGAAGATTTCCTCTTCTTACTGTTGGAGGTGGTACTACCTCGTGATCATTTTCAGCAATGCTTCCAGAGAAATCACTGCTAGCATAACCGCTGCCACTGCTGCTAGACATAGCTAAAACATGCACATACAGGTATAAAATAAGTTGATCTCAAAGTTTTAGCGGATTTTCTTAATGCAACTAGTGAGTGCCTTGGTCCTAACTCTGGGTTTGTTCGAAATCCTAAAACTCTTGCTCTGATACCACTGTTGTCACGACCCAATCATACATGGGCCATGACCGGCCAATGAGCAAGCTTGCTAAAGGCCCTATTTAATGAGTTTAGAGATTCATCGAACAATTTTAGATAGATATAGTAGCGGAAAATGTGAAAATAACCCAGAGAGTGCGTCACTAGAAATTTACCCACAACAGTTTATTAATTTAGCCAGAGATACAAAATGGGCCCCATGGGCTGGTGCATGAGATAATCAAAAGCTGAGATATAATAACTCCAGTTGATCCTATTCCTGTTCCTCAAATCCTGAAAAGAGTTTTAGAAAATGCATAAGCTATAAAGCTAGAGTGAATTCGATACATGCCCAAATTACTAGTTTCATGGACAACCAAATCATTTCCTACAAGTAAATCATTTTAATTTAATCATAGTATGAGTGGCTCAGTAGCCTCAAGAGTAGTATCATTGACCCTTTCTGGTCATATCAGATTTTCGGCATATTTCACGCATGAACCTGCAACAAGTGCATATTTATTATTTTGGGTATTCCACCCTAAATGTATGACTGTCAATCAATCTAATCAAGCCAAAACATTACAGTCTCCACGGTACCAGAAACAAGGGGAGCTACCCCACAAATTGCAAAGCGGTATGATATCATCTGATGACCATCTGGTTTGGTCCCACCTTATACCATGTCCCTGTATACATGGTAACTGACCCTGTCCCCAGCATTCGGGATCTTATCCGTTTATGACTATATTTTATGGCCATGTCATGTTCGTGTCGATAATCACATAAAACATGTTTCACATTTTTCTCATCCATGTAAAAAGGTTTTTTCACAAGCTCTCCTCCTTCAATTCGCAAGGATGATAACATAGTAGGTTTTCCGGGCTCAATAGCCACATTAATAACTTGTAAAATGAGTGAAAAAGTGAGGAAAAATACGAGTAAATAAGGCATGTAAAGATTCACCTTTTCCTTGGGTTGATTTCTCTTTGATTAACACTTTAAATCTGCCATGAAATATAAGTAAACAAGACTAAGTTTTCTGCCGAACAACTAAGACTACTGTCGAGCTAAGCTAAGCTGGGACGAGTTGAGATGCCGACCCAAGGTGGCCATGCTGCTCTGGCCGGCTAGCCGAGCTCTGTAAAACACAAGTGACCGAAGGCATTCTATCCGGAGAACACAAGTCCGGCTGACGTTCGGGAAACTGCTTAACATTGGTCCGGGGGCATTCTGGACTGAAGGGTCCTATTGCCGAGCTAAAGCCCTACCAGGATAAGCTTTTCCGAGCAAAAGTTAATGCCGAGCAGAAGATCGGCCGAGCAGAAGATCGGCCGAGCAGTCAGACAAGGGTTCTAGTCAGCTATGTCAGTACGGGAAGTGGTGCTTTGGGCATAATTATTATTCGAAAAGGCCAATAAGTGGCCATAGGGCCTCAGGGCCGATTGCCCGAGCTACTGGATGCTTTGCGAGCTCATATGGCTAAGGATGCTTAGAGGCGGACTGCCCCTTTGCCGAGTACAAGTGCTCCGGCAAGCAGGAGGTCGACAAGTGACATGGGAAGGTCATAGGTGCTTCTAGGGTGGTCCGACTTGATTGCCAAGCTTACATAAGTTCAGCCGGAGGGTCAATAGGGGTTTGCCTGGACTAAGTGCCGAGCTTCCGAGCTAAAGAACAAGGGGTCTGGATTTCTTTGGTAAAACCAAAGGAGGGTTGTCGAGAAGGGGTTAATGCGGCCAAGTCCTTGGATGGACTTGTCGAACAAGGGTAAGAACAAAACATGATAAAATATGGCCGAAGGACCAAGTAATTACCTGAGCTCACAGGCCGTTTTGCTAAGCCTCTGCCGAGCTGAGCACTTTGGGAACACTGGTCCGGACAGTGGGGTTCTTCTGGTTAAGTGGTCCGAATGACTTTGGAGGGCTACTGTAGGTTAGAAAAGTATTCTAAGTATTCGGCTAGGGATTTTCCGAGCAACAGGTTTTCGGGAAAATGGTTCTCTCTCTCTCTCTCTCTAAAAGTTTTGAATGCGTGAAGGGAAGTTGGTGTGAAATTGAATGCTTGGGATGGTCCTATTTATACACCAACGGAGGCCTTGGGTCATTAAATGCTAGGATTGACCCATCCTTATGACTGCCGAGCTGCATGCATGCAGAGTTGCATGCATGCCGACTGCTCTGAAGGTCTGGCCCTCTGACTACCTCGGATGCCCCAAATATTGGGTAAATCAAAAGGGATCCTGGGATGAGTTGTCCCATCTATCTAACTGTTGTGCCAGAGTTAGTGATTGAGTCTACTGGACTGAGGACTGGCCACACTCTGGATGATGCGGGTCGGGTTGGCTTGGTCAGGTCCGAAATGGGGCGATCGGTAGTGCGGTGGGCTGGGCTGGCCCGAGCTAGTTCGGACCAGGTTGGTTCGGCCTGCTCCTGAGCTATTGGGCTCCTCCATTTTGGGCTCCTCCATTTTGGGCTTCCTAACTTGTTTTTAGATTTCTTATGGGTCCATTATTCTTACGCCAAACCCAAATGATTAAAATACTATCATAACTTCGAAAATAATTTTAACGACTTATTAAATTTTGATAAATCCTATTCATTTGGGACGGGGTCTCACAGATTTGATCCGGGTTGGTCTCAATAACTCTTCTGGTAACTAGATGGCCCAAAAACTTGCCTGAGCTGACCCCAAATGCACACTTTGAGGCGTTGAGCTTAAGCTTGTATTGTCGCAATACTTCAAACATTTGGCACAGATCAAGAAGGTGGGAGTCTGTCTCCCTGGACTTGACTACCATGTCGTCTATGTAAGCCTCCATACTTTTGTCAATCAAGTCTCGGAACATGAGTGTGGCCCGCCTTTGGTAAGTTGCTCCTACATTGTGCAGCCCAAATGACATGACCTTATAATAGTAAAGTCCCAAAAGTGTGATAAACGAAGTTTTCTCCTCGTCAGGCTCATACATCGCAATTTGATGGTAGCCCCTATAGGCATCCAAACACTCATGCATTTGTATCCTATCGTGGAGTCCACTAGTTGATCGATTTTTGACATTGGGAAACTGTCTTTAGAACATGCTTTATTTAAGCTGGTGAAATCAATACATACACGCCATGTTCTGTTTTTTTTATACAACTACAATATTTGACAACCATTCCAGGTAAAAAACTTCTCTAATGGCTTTGGCTTTGAACAATTTATCTACTTATTTCAGATCTGCCTCTGTGTGGTGGGTTGCTGATCTCCTTCTTCGTTGCATGACTGGTCTGTGGCATGGATCCACGTTGAGGTGGTGACATATTATACTTGTCTCTACCCTGGGCATTTCTATCGGAGTCCAAGCAACTACATCAATGTTTTCCCACAATACCCTCTCTAATTCAGAGTCATCCATTTTAGGAAGTTCCTTCCTGAGCAGGAATTACCTTTCCTCATTTAAATTGTGTGCGAGAACCCTTCTTAGGTTCTTAACCACTCAGGTACTGGAGTCCACACCCACTTCCTCTAGGACTAGTTGATCCAGAACTTCGATTGTCTTTACTTGCTCTACACTAGAAGTGTGCTTAATGGAAGCCAAAAAGCAATTGCTTGAGGACTTGTGGTTTCCCTTTATGCTTTCAATACCCCTGGGACCAGAGAACTTGATTACTTGGTGGTAGGTGGATGGTATAGCCCCCATCCTGTACATCTACGTGCTCCCAATGATGGTGTTGTAAGAATATGGCACATCTACCACCAGGAATTCAACCTCCTTGGTCACCCACCCTTCCCGGACTGGGAGAGTGATGGA
>NMUG010011352.1:0-10654 GCA_002855965.1 Monotropa hypopitys
TTTTCCGACGTTTGTTTGTCGAAAAGTCATCTGTGTTGATTTCCGACGTTTGCTCGCGAGAAGGTTCAGACATGCCGGAAATACGTTTTGATCCGTTCTGAGCCCGATTCGGCCGATTCCGAAGTCGATCGATTTATCCCGGCCTTGACTTGACTGATTTCAGATGGTGAGCCAAAATGGGGTATCAACAACTGGAAAACAACGAAAACAACAATCAAGAGAGAAACAATAATCTGAATCTTGCGCCCGGGAGAACTATGCGAGACTATCTCAATCCTAATCGTGTGACTCCACAATCTTGCATAGTTAACCCAATGGGCAATTCCAATACCATCTTCACCGTCAAAGCCCCACATCTCCAAATGCTACCCCATTTTCATGGGATGCAAACTGAAAATCCATATCTCCACGTGCGAGATTTTGTGGAGGTGGTGGGTACAATTTGCAACAATCCACTCCAACTCCCATCCGCAAGGATGAAGCTCTTTCCATTTTCCCTCAAGGACCAAGCCAAGAGTTGGCTTAACTCGCTTAAGGCACAATCTATTGCCACTTGGGAGTACATGGAAGGAGAGTTCTATAAAAAAAATCCCACTCCATCGTACTCGGGCCTTGAAGAAACTAATCACATCTTTTACCAAGAAGGATGGTGAGGCATTTGGGACTTGTTGGGAACGTTTTAAGGACTTGTTAAATGTCGTTCCACGTCATGGTTTCGATGATGCCCAAAAGGTGGGTTATTTCTATGAGGGCATTTCGCAACGAAATCTCCAATTTATCGACATGATGTGCAACAGAATCTTTTTGGATAAAGGCCCCACCGAGGCCTTAGACTATTTTGACTTCTTGGCGGAAAACAACCAATCTTGGGATTACTCCGATCCTAATGATAGGACTTATCCTTCCGTAGTCAAGGCCAAGGTGTGGCTATGAAGCATCATCTTCGCGACCAAGATGACTTGTCATTGAGGTTTGCGCAACTCACTAGGAAAATCGAGAGTCTTGAGGTCACCAAAAACAATCCCGTAGCTTCTGTGGCTGATGTGGAATCATGTGCTATATGTGATGTGACCGGGCATGCTACCGATAGGTGCCCTACCTTACCTGTTGTCAAGAATCTCCTCTCAACTCCGGACTAAGTTGATGTGAATTCGATCAATAATTTCCAGAAAAATGTTTCATTGACGGGTGGGTACAACCCAAATTAGAGGAACCATCCTCGGTTAAGTTGGGGGAATCAAGAAAATCATGGACCAAATCAAGGGTCCCAACAACAATATTCATCTCAACCCCAACTCAATCAACCTTCTCCACTCGGATTTCAAAACCAAGGACATACCCCACCTCGGTATGCTCCTAACCTTCATCAACCCCAACAATCCTTCCCTTACCAACAAACCGGATCTTCCGTGGCTCCCCAATCATATCAACCTCTAAATAAAAGGAGCATGGAGGATATCATGAACCAATTCATCCAATCCCAAGCCACAATTAATGATTATCTTCGGGCTCAAATCTCAAAACTCACTTCTTCATTGGGGACACTCCACTATGAGAAGGGGAAGTTTCCTTCCCAACCCATTGCCAATCCTCAAAACCAATCATTCACAGGTCAATCTTCAAATCCCAATGCATCCCATACCCATGACCAAGCTAAGTCCATAACTACTCTTAGGAGTGGACGAGTGCTTCCCGATAATGTCTCTCCACCACCTCCTATCCCCATCTTTCCTAGTCAAATCAGCCCTCCACCATCCCTTGTGGAGGAAGAACCCAATGCTCATGAAGAGGATGTCTCATACGAGACACACAAAGAGTCATTGGCTCCTAGTGGTACTCCTCCGATCCCGTTTCCTCATAGATTGGTGAAGAAGTCAAAAATCCCATTCCATGATGACATCTACGACCTCTTCAAACAAGTGAAGGTCAACATTCCTCTCTTAGATGTCATCAAACAAATCTCGTCTCATGCAAAATTTCTGAAAGTTTTGTGCACCGTGAAGCACAAGATTAACGTGCATAAGAGAGTTTTCTTGACGGAGCAAGTAAGTTCGATAATCCAAACCAACATTGCTTCAAAGTACAAGGACCCGGGATGTCCTACGATTTCCATCTCCATTGGTGGAAATGTCGTTGAGAGGGCTCTTCTAGACTTGGGTGCTAGCGTAAATATGATTCCTTATCATGTGTACCAACAACTCGGTCTTGGCGAACTAAAACCAACCACGGTTACCTTGCAACTTGCCGACCATAGTGTGAGGGTACCTAAGGGTGTTGTGGAAGATGTGCTTGTCCAAGTGGACAACTTTGTGTACCCGATGGACTTCATAGTCCTTGATGTTTGTCCGTTGTCTTCTTCTTCAAATGCCCCTCAAACCCCAATCATTCTTGGTCGGCCCTTCCTTGCGACATCGAATTCCATTATTCATTGCCGGAATGGGCTGCTCAAAATGACCTTTGTCCACATGACTCTTGAATTGAATATTTTCAATGTGGGTAACCAAATGGGGGATGATGAGGATATACATGAGGTGAGCTTGATCGAGACCGTGGTGCAAGAGCACGTTGACTCTATGCTATTTAAAGACCCATTGGAATTGTGTCTCACATCCGATGAGGTATATTTTCTTGAGCCGGAGGAGGTCAACTATTTGACATCGTTGTTAGAAGGAGAGGATGAGGTGTTTGAGGTAGAAAATGTCATGGGGGTAGAAAAGTGGAAACCCAAGTTTGAGGAGTTGCCTATTTCAGAGGGCTTAGCACTACCATCCAATGTGCAAGCACCTTCTCTAGAATTGAAAGAACTTCCCTCACACCTTAAGTACGCCTACTTGGATGATGATGACACCTACTCGGTGGTAATATCTTCCTCTTTGGAAGTGAATCAAGAAACAAAATTGACGGGAGTGCTGAAATCAAGGCGGGGTGCCATTGGTTGGACTATTGCCGACTTGCGCGGTATTAGTCCGGTCATATGCACGCACCGAATTTTTTTAGAGGCGGATGTTGTTCCGACCCGTCAACTGCAAAGGCGCTTAAATCCAAACATGCGGGGCGGGGTTAGAAAAGAGGTGATGAAATTACTTGATGCGGGGATAATCTACCCCATTTCTGACTCAAAGTGGGTAAGTCCTATCCAAGTGGTGCCTAAAAAGGCCGACATCATTGTGGTCCCGAATGAAGAAGGGAAAATGGTACCCACTAGAATCGCATTCGGTTGGCGGGTATGTATTGATTACCGGAAGTTAAATGCATGCACTCGCAAGGACTACTTCCCTCTCCCATTCATAGACCAAATCTTGGAGAGAGTGGCGGGACATGCATTCTACTGTTTTCTTGATGGATATTCCGGCTATAATTAGATTGAGATCTCATTGGAAGACCAAGAAAAGACTACATTTACTTGCCCCTTCGGCACCTATGCGTTTAGGCGTATGCCATACGGGTTGTGTAATGCACCTGGAACTTTTTCTAGGTGCATGTTGGGGATATTTTCTGATATGATGGAGCGAATTGTTGAGGTGTTCATGGATGATTTTTCAGTGTTGGGAGATTCGTTCGATGCGTGTCTCCATCATCTAGACCTTGTACTTGAGCGGTGTGAAGAAAAAAATCTTGTCTTGAGTTGGAAAAAATGTCAATTCATGGTGACCGAGGGCATCGTGCTTGGTCATGTGGTGTCATCGAGAGGAATAGAGGTAGACAAGGCCAAAATTTCACTCATCTCCAATCTACCTATTCCTAGGACGGTGAAAGATGTGCGCTCTTTCCTTGGACATGCCGTTTTTTACCGGCGATTCATAAAAAAATTCAGCACTATCTCCAAACCTTTGTGTGGCTTGCTAGCCAACGATGTACCATTTGTGTGGACAAAGGAGCGCACTAATGCTTTTGAGGTTTTAAAGACCACTCTTACCTCTCCTCCTATCGTCCAACCTCTGGATTGGTCTCTTCCATTCGAGCTTATGTGTGATGCAAGTGACTACGCCATTGGCGTGGTCCTTGGACAAAGGAGGGAGAATGGACCTTGCGTCATTTATTACGCAAGTAAGACTTCAAATGATGCGCAAGCAAATTACACCACGACTGAAAAAGAACTTCTTGCGGTGGTATTTGCATTGGAAAAATTTGGAGCGTACTTGATAGGGTCACCGATTGTGGTCTTCACCGATCACACGGCCCTTAAATATCTTTTGTCAAAGCAAGATGCGAAGGCACGATTGATTTGTTGGGTACTACTCCTCCAAGAATTTGATCTCACAATCATGGACAAAAAGGGTGTTGAGAACGTAGTGGTTGATCACCTATCGCGCCTCGAGTTCAATGATCGCTCTTCTTTGCCAATTTCTGAAAGTTTTCCTGATGAGCAGCTCTTTGTGGTGTCTAGTTGCCCTTGGTATGCCGATATTATCAACTACCTAGCCTCGGGCAAGATATCCGAGCATTGGTCGGCACAAGATACTCGAAGATTTCTGTTTGAGGTGCGAAACTATGTGTTTGATGATCCTTATATTTTCAAATTCTGCTCCGACCAAATCATTCGATGTTGTGTCGCTAATGTAGACCAATTGGACATCCTATCCTTTTGTCATACGGAAGCATGTGGGGGACACTTCTCGGCCAAGAAAACCCCGGCTAAAATCCTACAACGCGGTTTCTATTGGCCTACTTTATTCTGTGACTCCCATGAATTTTGTAAAAGCTGTGAAAGATGTCAACAATTTGGGAGTGTCACGCGAAGGAACATGATGCCGTTATCCCCTATTCTTGTCATTGAGTTCTTCAATTGTTGGGGAATCGACTTCATGGGTCCTTTTCCCAACTCCCATGGGTACCTTTATATCCTTCTTGCTGTGGACTACGTCTCCAAATGGGTGGAGGTCGTGGCGACCCGAACCAATGACCACAAGGGGGTCATTTCTTTCATGAAAGATAACATCCTCTCTCGGTTCGGGATGCCACGGGCAATAATCAGTGATCAAGGTACCCACTTTTACAACCGGACTTTTGCGGCGCTCATGCGCAAATACTCCATCACTCACAAAGTCTTCACTGCCTACCATCCTCAAACGAATGGTCAAGCCGAGTTGGCTAACCGGGAAATGAAGCATATCTTAGAGAAAACGGTCAACCCAGACCGTAAGGATTGGTCCATACGTCTCACGGATGTATTGTGGGCGTATCGGACCGCTTACAAGACCGTACTCGGGGCATCACCATTCCGTTTGGTATATGGCAAAGCTTGCCATTTGCCCGTTGAGATTGAACATCGTGCTTTTTGGGCAATCAAAGTATTAAACTTCCGTCTCCCGGAAGCGGGTGCCCATCGAAAGTTGCAAATCAACGAATTGGAAGAGATTCGCAATGAGGCGTACGAGAACTCCAAAATCTATAAAGCCAAAGTCAAAGATTTCCATGATAAAAGAATCCTGTGAAAAAACTTTTGTGTTCGTAAGAAGGTGGTGTTGTATAATTCCCGGCTCCATCTATTTCCCGGAAAGTTGCGTTCTCGTTGGGTTGGGCCGTACATCGTCCATCATGTCTACCCACACGGGGCAATTGATATCGCACAACCGGACTCTTCCAACATTTTCAAAGTGAATGGGCAGCGGCTCAAACCAGTTTTAGAGAATTTCCCATTACAAGAGGTGGTTGAGGAGTTGGTGGATCCCATCTATGTGGACGAACCAAGCTCCAAGGAGACCACTTGATTATGCATTGTGCGTCTAGGAGACGTTAAATCCAAGGAGCATGAGATAGCTATAGTGTTTTTCCATGCTCGAACGGAACTAATCTAGTACGGATGGTCATGAAATTCGATTGGGCGTGACTCATAAAAACTGAGAACGTATCCTGTTGATTAGTGATCTACCCCGAACGTCAAATATTATTTAAATTTAGTAAACCTTTACATTTTAAGATCTCACTGGGTTCTTCTAGCTGTGTTGGGTATATATGTATTTGCAGGAAGATTCATTGCCATCCGCGATTGCAAGGGCTCACCACCAATGGTTTTCACCACACTTCATTCCACCAAGTAAGTCCTTCCTTTACACTTCATTTTCTGTCACGGGGACGTGCCATCATTTAAGTTGGGGGTGGGGTAGTACTTACTTGAACATTACTTGATCATTGGTGTGTGAGCAATGCAAATGTTTTTTCAAAAGTCAATATGCATGGGCAAGTGTCATCGCGTCTTATGGACCATGAGATGTAGATGAGGGGTGAAATCGAGTCAATTTTTTCTATGACTTGCATCGTAGTGGAGATTCACTCTTTGGAACACACCATGTGCCACACTTACTTGCTCATTGTCCATTCTTCGTGTTGCATACTTGTCATGATTTAAGCGACACAATCATGTTCACCGATGCATGTGGAATGATTTAAGGCATGATGTTTCTATGATTGAACCACAATTTACTATTCCCTTAATCCCGTATCCATGAACCAAAGCGTTGAACATTCATAAGCCTAGGGAACCGGTGTGTGGAAGTCATGGTTGTAAAGTAAAATGTGTTTCTTAGACTGGGGTTGAGTATGTGTGCCAAGCAAAGAATTTGGGTGACGGGTTGCCATGCGAATGAAAGAGACAAATCCCATTTGGTCCAGTCTAACCGGTGCACAGCACCCTTGAACCGGTTGCACTTCTTGTTTGCACCAGTTGGAACCACCCGTGAACCGGTTGAACATATCTCCCAGTGGACAGAGCAGCCATGCACCGGTTTGAAATCTTTTGTGCACCGATGCACCTAAATGAATCGCTTGTGCACCGGTTGGATTTTATCGTGCACCGGTTGGAAAGCAACCCCAGCGACAGAGCAGACGTGCACCGGTTGAACTCCCTTGTGCACCGGTTCACCGGACAAACTCATGTTGCACCGGTTGGACCTACTTTGGCACCGGTGCAACGGGCTTCCTGTAGAATTTTTTTTTACGGGAATTGCATTTTAATTGGAACCAACCCCCCTCATAACTCTCTCATCTACCACTTCGATTTCCCCCTAATTGCAACTTCCAAGACTCCAAACCCTTCAATTCACCTCCATTCCCCACACAAATCATATTCCCAAGCTTCCTCACTCCATCCAACCTCTCTCTCTCTCTCTCTCTACATTCTCACCTTAAATCTGAAAATCTCACCCACAAACCCTAACTTTCTAAATCCCTCCTTCCACCTACGAAATTCTCTCAACTCTCACCCTATCTCTTCCCAAATTTCAGTCTCTCTACCTCACCATGGCCCAAATCCAAATTTCCCTTACCCAAGCACACCAAATTTTGAACTCCCTCCCTCCTTACCAATGGGTGTTGGTGGGTTTGATGCTTTTGATGGTGGCGCCCTTTGTAGCAATGGGGGTGATAACCAAAGGTGGGAAGCAAAAGAAGAAGAAGCAAGTCCCCTCACAAGACCCCAAATCAAAGCCAGAACCAATGGGGGATGTGGAAACGGGGGAGACGGTAAAGACAAGGCGATCTACGGATCAAGCTCAATCGGATCCTCAAAGAAGATGGGAGACGGTTGTTCTGACTCGTGATTTTAGGTGCGAAAGACAGATTGATATTCAAAGCCTTGGCAATGAATTCCACGGCATTCCACAAATGGCCCAACAAGGTATGCGCTTTTGGTTCTAACCACTAGTCGGGTATAGCAAATCTGTGGTCATTGAATTTTACAAAACCATGGAGGCCAAGGTGGATTTTGAGAATACCTCACAAGATAGGATCATGGCTAAGGTGCAAGGGAAGCGAATCACAATCACCCCGGGTATGATTTCTGAATACCTAGGGTATGTCTGCCCTAGTCCGGACACCACCAACTACCCAAGGCCCGACAATGCACCTATTGAGAGTAGGGTGATTAGAGAGGCAATCTATTCGAATGTCCGGCAATACGCCGGATCGAATCAGCCGGGACTTTTTAAGTAAGACTATCGGTTGGTCTCTAAAGCAATGCATTACAACTTATTCCCTCGGGGGTCAGAACATCGACCTACCGAGAAGTCAATGGAATTGCTCTATGTGTTTATTAATAATGAATTCCGATGTGATTGGGCGTTGTGGATATTTTACCAATTGATTAGCATGATTGCGGATACGTCTATAAAACTGAAACTCCCATTTCCATGTATGATCACGGAGTTGTGTAGGCGACATGAAGCGAAAGTACATGAAAAAGACTATGTCAAGGGTGACCCGGGTCCTATCACCGCAACCTCACTTTCTAAGAGCCAAAAGCTCTCAAGGATCACGCTGCCCTATGTTCCTCCACCGCCGGCACCTCCGGCTGCACCCATTTCAGAATTCAAACAAAGGGCGGAATCATGGTGGAAGAAATTTTTTCGTCAAAACGTGGCAATCATCAAGGAGGCAACGCGTGCAAGGAGGGAAAGAAAACAAGACCGGAAAGCGATGGCCAAACTTCAAGCTGAGGTAGCATGGCAAACGAACTACATGGAGAGCACGTTAGGCACAAAATACATACCCCCGGTCGAGGAAACAAGCGAGGAGGAAGAAGAGGAGGAGACTAATGGTGGGAGTGAGTCGTTTTAAGTAGAAGGAGTGTAGTGTACCACAGCTGATGGTTTTTGTCACGCCCCAGATTTTCAAACCGTATTTTTTATTCATATTAAAAATGGGGAAACAAGCAAGGATCATCACAATTTTTAAATCAAACCAAATACCAAACACAACCCATTCCAAACTTTCATAAAATCCGAGTGTGAATGCGGAAAGTTAAGTCCTAAGTTCAAACAACAGAAAAGGTGGAAGAGAAAGAAAATAAGATTTAAGTTATTACAGACCATAAGTTACAACAACCCACAACCCGGGTATTTCAAAATAAATAGTGCATGACTTTCAATAAAACATCTAAAATACTCCAAACTCTCAAGGAGCTTCAAGATCTTCCAACATTGGTTTCTTACCTGCAGAACCTTTTAAAAAAAGAGCGTGTCACGCTAAAGTAGAGGAATATCTATCAACAAGCATGTCCTAGGCTAGTGTGAACGAGTGTGTGAATGTACAGAAGAATGTAAGTAACATGCATGAAGCAATGCAAGGTAATGATCCGACATCTACAATGTGACTCCACAAGCCAACACACAAATGAGAATACTAACCAAAGAGACTAGAATCAAGTATCCAAGTAAGTGCACATCTATCATACCCATTTCACATTTCAATGTTCCATTCATCATTTCACATTTGTTCCAATATTCTCAAGTGTCAAGAACAAGGGGATTCCATTACAAGTCTATCCCATAAGCATTTTATTTTCGCTTTTATAAGTCGCGGGATCCCTAAAAATCAAGTTCATCCCGTATGTCTCCCTAGCTCACAAATGGCATGAATCCCGGAATCCCTACAAGTCAAGTCCATTCTGTATTCATCCATGGTAGCTAAAGTGGTATGAATCCCGAAATCTCTAAAAGTCAAGTCCATTCTGGATTCATCCAAATATCATTGTGACATAGATGGGGCAAGGTTGAAGTACTGGCTCGTCAACACACTAAGTCAACACAATTCGTCTTTCCCAAAGGCCGTTGGGAGGGCTCACGTAGCCCCCTTTGTGCACAAAGTCGTGGGTGGAGCGACCACCCCGGAAATCCCTAAAAATCAAGTATATTCACGCATATAGAACATACCAATTCCCACATCATTGCTACAAGTCTTTCAACCCGGGAATCCCTAAAAATCAAGTCCATTCCCGTCGATAATCGTGTCAAGGTCATTAGTTATATTCAACGGTTCACATAATCATGATTGATTCGATTTCAATTACAATCCACGCAACATGGTACAATGTGCGACAACTTTCCATAAAACATGACCCATGGTAAAAACCCATCAATTAAGCCTAACTTAGGCCCAATTTCACATATCCAATGTCAATTTAACCAAAAGACCTCTAGTTGATCAAAAGCCCCAATTTTATAAATTTGGGTTCATGCAAGATTTGGGGTTTTTTACACAACTTGTTCCAACATGCAGTTGACCCAAGTATAATGAACATAAGACCATAGGAACTCCATTAGAACCATCAATTTCATAATTTAGCCTCAAACCCTAGGTCAATTTCACACGAACATGCATACATAATAATTTCCCAAAAATAACTAGATTTCAAAGAGAGGGGAAGAGAGAACATAACCTAGAACCGTACAAGTGATGGATATCACCCTACCTTGAGAGCTTGGAGAGAACCCTAGATTTTCGAATTCGGTGGATAGTGAAACTGTCTAGCTTGTTGGAAAGCTCTTGGCAAGGAGAGCAAGCTTTCTTCTTGACTTTTCTTCAAACTCCCCTTGGAAGCTTGTCAAATGGAAGAGAGAAGGGAGAGCAAAAATGGAGGTTTAAGGTAGGTAGAGAGAGAGTGTTAGAGTGAAAAATGAGGGAGAAAGGGGCTCCCACACGTTTTTAGCCCTAAGGGTTCAGAATAGAGGTGAAATGACCAAACTATCCCTCATTAAAAATACCAAAAAACGCATTTCTGCGACCTTCGTCCGGACGATCCTTGACCGTCGTCCGGACGACGCACCTTCGTCCGGATAGGAAACCCCCGTCGTCCGGACGACAACTCCTGAAGCAAAATGGAACCACCCTTCTGGCCTCGTTCGGATGATACCCCACCATTGTCCGGACGACCGAACCC
>NMUG010011353.1:0-10655 GCA_002855965.1 Monotropa hypopitys
AAAAAACCCACTTGAGCAACACACAATTAATTTGACATGCTATCAAAGTGTTGTGGCATGCAACTTTGATTTCAATATGCAAAGAAAAATGAGCAATCACTTGAAAAAAGAAGAGAGAAAAGAATCCATACAAAATTTCACTTGAATTTGAACAACCAAAAAAGTATACTTAATGAATATGGTAACATTCATCTAGAAAAATTGAATGGCATTCCTTTAACAGTACTTTTTCCTATGAATTATATCCAAATAGAGGAGGCTAAAATTGACACAATCACGCCCAACAGCAAAGGTCGAAGACATTTACTATCAATAAACTATTTTGTCAATTTAATATGTTCCATAAGCAAATTAAAAAGAATCAATTTCTTTCTAAATTCGTTAGTAAAAAATGGCACCATAAATGTGTCGCAGGGATTGTAACCTATAAACTAAGGTGGCACAAAATGTGACCGAGAGAGCATCGGTGGCGCAAACATGTTGCTAGTCATCCAGAGTGCTACCATAGTCCTTGCAGCTATGAGACATCCAGTTTTTTTGCTGCAATCTTTTGGACTATGCCTTTTCAAAAATAAACAGGCTATAGTCAATTCTGGTAACGGGCTTCAATACAACAATCTTTTCGAGGCCTAAATCAACATCGTCTATGCTTCCATGAATGTGTTGCAATACGGCCACGTTAAGATGGTTGTCACAGAGATGGGTCGGCCTTCTAAGGGCGGCCAGAACCAAGATAAAGCTAGCAGAGCCAATGTGGCGGCATATAAAGGGAACCTAGCTCACCGGCGGTGGGATTGTTGATGGAGAGAAAAAAACATCGTTGGAGTGTCAAAGATGCATTTTATCAAACACTTCACAGACAAACAACCTTGGAGTGTTAAAGATGCATTTCATCAAACACTTCATAGACATTAGTTGAAGACCCACAAATTTTAACGGAAACAATGCAAGCAATTATAGTTTTGTGGAGTTATGTACAATTGTTTTGTGGAGTTATGTACCTCGAAGAGAAATTGCTTGAGTAACCACAATGTTTAAATGCTAAGAAAACGCCATGTGCTGTAGTGTCAAAGATTAGCTTTTATATATTCTACACGCAAATATCGAAAGAAATGCTTAAGAAATGATTGTTAATAACCCGTAGTCATGCCTTACGGAAGCGTGAAATGCATTAAAGATAAACTTTCCAAGGTGATGCTATAAACTCACCATTGACGCATTTTATCAAACATGTGAACTGCGAATGTAGCCTCAACACATGTTTTGGGATACATGTTTGCATGTTTGAGGAGCTAACCTTGATTGGGTGCTGGGAATCAACAATTGATTATAGAGAGTGAACTTCATATTATTGTATGTTTATATAAGGGAATCTAAGCTATGGCTAATGAAACTTGTGAACTCATGTCGCTATAGGTTTCACTATGTGTGGTATTCAATCCTCGGAAATGCAGACCTTAAAGGACCTGTAATTACTAGTTTCAGAACAGTAATAAGATGAATTGGTATACCTGCAAATTCATGTGCACCTTCTTCTTCATCTGCATCTAGTGCATCTTTTATCTCCTCCTTTGTGCCAGCCATCTCCTCTTTTCCTAACTCTTCGGTGTCTTCTCTAGCATAATTATCTTCTCTCTGCTTTCGTTTGCGCCCTTTTATTGCATGTGGCCGTACCATTTTTGGTCTGGACTATGAAGTTTTTATCAGGAAAAATAAATTAATAGATTGAAAAGAGGAAACAAATACCAGTGCCTTCCATAAGCTTCTAATGGAAAATAAAAGACGAAGTACCAGAAATCAAAGGGATCATTGATGTAACATGGATCTTCTAGATGTGTAAATACTCACATCAAACACTGGATATTTTGATAAAGAAGTTTAAAATCCAAACTTGGCCGGTGGGTCGACTGGTCCATATTCTGGTCCGGATTGAGCAAAGAATTGCTAAGAGCATCACCAACAAATCACTCAAACAAATTTCAAAAAAATTAATGGTTCACGCTTGAAATGTCTGTTCCAGAACACCCGCAAACACAAAGTCACTCTCTAATTTTCTCTTCTCAAATTAGAGGGTGTTCCACATCGCTCAAGTACCAAAACAATGTTAGATTTAATTTTTTCAATTATCATTGCAAGTGATTTGCATCTGTGATGCCAAATAGGTGCTCATTGTGTGCCAGAAGAGAGATTCATACCTGTACAGAAAATGATTGTCCCACTGAAATGTTATGCTTTTTTACCATTGAAATGTTATGCGGACCCATTCCATATTAAACTTGAATTCCAGAGATCTATCAACAACTCAAGCCATGCCTTGTTACTTTAGCCAAGCAGCAGGCCCCACTAAAACGCTGCAAATATTAGGAGACAAATACACAGTTGTATAAAATCAGGAAACAACTAAGTCATAGTGGGTCTCTTTTGGTGAAGAACGTTACCGTAGCAATCCATACAACTGCAAATCTGACCTGCAAAAGGACATTGTTCTGTGCACATCAAAAAAATTAAAAACACATTACCGTTGGAACTATGAGAGAAGAACGTTATGGCGAAGAACGATGGAAGAACGTTACCGTTGATCGTCGGTGAAGGCAACTGAAGTTATGAGGAAGCGTTGGTCGATTGCAAATGATGTTTGAAGGTTACCGTTGATCGTCGGACGTCACGCGTGAGAGGTGTGCGAGACAGCGGTGAACGTGACTGCTATTAGAAACCTGAGCAGCAGCCGTCAACATTTTAGAACCATTACCAAAATTGAAACCAAAATCACAATCAAATACAATGAATGATGAGACCATCTGTGTAGGCGTGGGAAGGAGGTCGTCACAGGGGCTGGGAAGGAGGTATCACCAATGTCGTCATCTCCTTCACGAAATGATGAGACCATCTGTGTAGAGTATATCTGGGCAAAAAATAAATCGAATAGAGAAATTCCGAAAACTTACACAGAAACCCCTTCATTAGTTACCATGTGGGTTTTGTCGCCACCGTCGTCGTCGTGGGTCACCGTGTATCGCCGTCACCGTCTACCCCTCCGTCTGTGTTGGAGATGAGAAGAAATGAATTCCATGTGTGTTCTCGACTGTAGGTTCACCGTCTGCCCCTCCGTCTGTGTGTGTAGATGCACGGAGCTGAGGGGGTGGATGAAGGACGGGACGGAGCTGAGAGAGTAGGTCTCTGAGATTAGAGGCGAGGGAGAGGATGTGAGGCGAGGGAGTTCAGAGACGATGATACAGAGGGAGAATCCTACGCGTGAGGGCTTGAGGAACTGGGTTCAAATTTTGAAAGAAGATGAGAGAAGATGGTGCATGAGTAATCGAGGCATGTATCTTGTGTCTCGAGGTGAGTTTCGATAAAAGTGTTAGCATGCGTGAGTATAGATTAATGAATTAGGGTTAGCTTGTGTATGAAACTCTACTGCGATAATAAAGCTTCTATAAATATCGCTCATAATCCTGTACAACACAACAGAATCAAGCATGTAGAGGTCGACAGACACTTCATTAAAGAGAAGCTGAGCAACAGTTTAATTTGTATGCCTTTTGTAAGATCAGAAGACCAGTTGGCTGATGTATTTACTAAGAGTCTTAGTAGTAAAAGTTTTCACCCCATTGTGTTCAAGTTGGGCTTGATAGATATCTTTGCACCAACTTGAGGGGGAGTGTTAAGTTCCTCATTTATTCTTAGGAGTAATTTTGTCTTTTATTATGTATAGTTGTATTGTTGTCCATATATTCACATTGAAGAAAAAGAATAATACACGGAAACATTTTCTTCTCCCGCTTCTTTCTTCTCACAGTGAAAAATATGGACGAGAAGAGACTCCAAAAAGTATAGGCTGCCGTGTGTTGTACCACTGCCAATCACTCTCCTTGTGTCCAGTTTTGAAAACACAATATGTAGAAAAAGTCACGGGGCAATTTAAGGAAATGGTAAGACTACTAACACAAAGAATGTTAGTAGAAAAGCTTGGAACATGGAGAACTGAAGAAAGAGTATTGGTGGGAGAGTAGTGAATTGATCCTTTTCTTGAAATAGCGGAATGGGAGCCATCAGCTACTCAGACTTTATCCTTACCAAAATATATAAAATAAGAGTAAAAAAAGGAGGAACAACCTTTCATATGATTAGTAGTACCAGAGTCCATAATCCAAGGAACAGACGAAGATTTTGTAGACGCACTAGCTTGAATACCTGTATGAGCAAAGTGCGAGGAGATATTGGAAGCTGAGGATGGAGTGTTCAGTCTTGTCATTAGGCGCTTGAGAGTTTGTAACTGATCCTAAGAGAGAGTATCAGCGGAAACAATAAGAGTACGAGCGGAAACAATATCAGGTACAACAGTAGACTCCAAATCATGTGTCTGAGATGTCCACCTCCTTTCCTACGAGAGGGTCGGCCATGCAATTTCCAATAGAATTCCTTCGTGTGTCTGGTCTTGTGGCAATAGCCACAACGAAGCAGTTCACGATCGAAAGGGCCACTACTATCACTAAACTGTCCTTGAACAGGCTTACCATCCCTTCACATTGGAATGGCAGCGAGAGTTAAGCGATCAAGAACCAAGTGTGCACCATAGCACTCCATCGACTCTCCTCTTGCTGAACACAAGCATAGGCCTCTCCTAGAGTGGGAAAAGGAACCCGACCCGACACCTGCACCCTAATTTGATCATACTCCATATCAAGCCTAGCTAGAAAATCATAAATACACTCTTTCTCCACCATCTACTGGAATGCAGTAGCATCATTAGTACAGACAGCCTGCAACCCCCGATAAAAGTCCAATTCTTGCCATACTCTACTCAACTCAGCATAATATTTAGAAAGGGAGCGATGATGTTGATCCAACGCACGAATTCGTTTCCTCAACTCAAAGGCTTGAGCATCATTACCCTTTTGAGAGCAAGTCTGTTTAGCAGCAAGCCAAACAAAATGCAGAGAATCCAAGAGCAAAAGGGGTGACAGATGGTTGGTGTCATGGAATTGAACGACCAAGTCACGACGAGAGCATTCTGAGTGTCCCATTTCTCGAGATCTCAACCTCCGTCGGTAGGTTTAAGAACGTGGTTTTTAATAAGATTCAACATTTGCCTAGTAGTAATAGCCAATGCAAAGCTTCTTGACCAAAGTAAGCAGTTGGAACCATCCAACTTAGCTGAATAAATGTCTAGAGGCGTGTACTCTAGAGTCCAAGCCCGACCCACCTCAAGTTTTGGAGCGTCAGCCATATTAAACTGATACGGCTCCTCGGAAAATGCCGAGATAACCAACAAATCGCAAACAACACAATATGTGATGTACATGTATCAGAACCACCGAAACGGAGCAGTCCAGATGAAAAAGGGGTCGTCAGAGACCAAAAACACCCAAAAACAGATTGGAAAAAACCAGGACCAGTCTCCGGAGCATGTCGGAGGCTCGCCGGTGATTGGCGAGCAGTGGCGAGGGGTCGTTGGACGTCGGCGATGTCCGGAATGACAACGGTGAGGGTCGCAGAGCCTGGCTGACCGTCGCGAGTGACATGCAATGGCTGGAGGTTCGTGAAAAACATGAGAATGTGCGAGATGACAGGAAGTTTGTGACAGAAATATGTGTGCGACCTGGCGATGGTGACGACGACTGGGAGGTCTGGCAATGGCGACCAGCGACGGCGACGACGAGATGACGCGAGGAGGCTGGCGACTAGGGTTTCAGACAGAAGCTCTGATACCATATAAAGTTTGAGATAAAATGCCCTCGTAGGGATAAATGTTTATTTCACTACAATATAAATGAGAGGATAGAATAAATACACTTACACCCTTTGGGATTATTCAACTAACAAAAATGAACAAAAAATATCTTCACACTATTGATGAAAGGCGGTCTACTTCTAGCTATTGCACATTCCTTGGAGAAAATCTGATTACTTAGAGGAGTAAGAAGCAGTTGGGGGTTGATAGATCTAGTGCATAAGCAGAATACAGAGCTTATGGCTCATGAAGTGTGGGGGTTGTTATGAATCCCACCCTTTTTGCATGATTTGGGGTTCCCTGAGAATGACCTTATGAAACTTTATTGTGATAACATGACAACCATAAACATTGCTCATAATCATGTCCAATATGATCGAACAAAACACAGAGATTGACATGCACTTCATAAAGGAGAAGATGAGCAATGGTTTGATGTGCATGCCTTTTGTGAGATCTGAAGACCAGTTAACTGATGTATTTACTAAGGGTTTAAGTACAAGTTTTCACTCCATTGTGTTCAAGTTGGACTTGATTGATATCTTCGCACTAACTTGACAATGGAGTGTTATGTTATGTCACATTAGGAGTTTATTTGTTACTTACTTTATAATTAAGGGTAGTTAGGACAATTGTACTGATCCCTTGTTTATATATACAAAAATAGAGATGTGATAATCCTACTCTGTGATTTTTCTCCAATCTCACACTCTAGAATTGAACACATTTTGATAACTTTGCTTGTTGGTATTTTTTATTTGACTTCATGCAACTCTTGAGATTGCTATGCTTATTGTTTTGAGTTTTGGAGCAGGATATGCAAGCACTGATCAACAAAATAAATAGGTCTATTGTGGCACCTCTCCCAACCAAATATTCTGGCGCATTGTGAGTCATCTTCTTTATTGTCTATCTTGCTTATCGAAGACTTAGGGTGCGTTTGAACTTAATTAATTATGGTATTTGTCTTTAGGAAAATGCTAAAAGACAGTTTGTAGGGTAAAGAGTCTTTAGATATACTAAAAAGACTCCCCAAAAGACTCCAGCTTTTATAACTTAAGACAAAATACCAAAAAGACTGAATATTTAGACCCAACACACCCGTAGTTCCTTTATATTTGAGTTGATTAGTGGCAACTTACGGTGAGACAAGTAGTGTAAGAGGATAAAAGAAAATGAAAACTCCTAATTTTGATCTTGTAAAATTTATAATTTTCCTTGTGAGAAAAATGTGTTCAGTAACATATTGTGCCCTTCCATCTCGTTCTTAATCTAATCTTTGCATATTTATATTCTTCAGTCGGAGTCTCGTCAAAAGCATGCTGCGGAAACACCCAGAACTTCGGCCAAATGTACTGCCTGATCTTTAATGTTCACTATGCATTGGAGAAACATCGATGCATCAATATAAGCATGTAGAATGGTTTGCATTGCCTCGGATAGTTTGAGCATTCATCAATTAGTAAACAATTTCTCAGCCCTTTTCCTTCTCAGCTGTGGTTATTATAGCTAAGTTAACGTATCACCATTCATTTTCATTCCATAGTATTGTTCTAGTAGATTCCTTGATTAATCTTGACTTTCTGGTTATGATTTTGATCTTCTTTATAAAATTTGACAATGATCAATGCATCACCTATCAGATTGCCAGTTGCACTTGGAATGTTCTTCCATAGTACCATATTCACTGGGAAGAGAAAATTATCAAAAATCAATTGGGGTCGGCTACCTGGATCCATTTTCTCCAACGAGCTTTGTCGAGTCCATCATGTATCGTGATATCCAAAAAAAATTGGATCATTTAAAACTACCGCTTCTAAAGTTAATTGATAAGGTGACCTAGGGGGGTGAATAAGTCTTTTGTAAAATATTTACTTCTTTTAAAATCTTTTCAATGTTTTCTTATATAATCCTTTTATAATAAAATAAAACAATCAATCACAAATCAGCACAAGAAAGTCAGTGAGATGAATATAAGCAATGCAAGCACAAGGTGAGTAAGGAGAGTAGAGAGAGAAAAATGTACACATAGATTTTTATAGTGGTTCAACAAAATGTTTCGTCCACTTTTCAGTGTGATTACCCCTGACCACACTAGTATCAAGTATGTAATTTTCAACTACAAATACAGAGATAAATGCAAATCTCTCTTCCTAACCTACATAGTCTAGAGAACTTCTCTTTATAGGATAAACACGAATCCTATCTTTCTGACATACACAGTCCATGACACTCACCATAGGATACCCTTGATTCTGACTGTACTACACACATAGTACAAATTTTCTCTCTAACGGGATAAACACAAATCCCGACTATACTACACAGAGAGTATAAAATTTAACTCACCACTCACTGAATTACCAAATATACGCACAATGCCTATACAACTTAAAACTCTACTCGCGAGCTAAGTGCTCAATGCACTCGAAAACAATTGCAAAGTGGATATTGAGGCCAAATCAGAATCTCTCCAGGGTAGGATATGTGACCGTGCTAGTACATGTGTGTGGGTGAAAATAATAAAACAAGAAGTGTGCCACAGTGAAAGACACACTTGTCAAGACGCTCTCATTGGATGTAAAATCAAAGACCCGTTCAAGAGAGTGCTAAGAGAAGTATTATAGCTCAAGTACTTTCTTTGACTCAAATATAGGCAATAAAACTTTGTGAGTCAAGGGTTGTGCTTATTGATTAGACACACCCTATTTACCCAAGTAAGCCTCTCAAGGATGTATCTATTGTGAAGATACTCTTTGAATAATGAACCTATCTAAATGATACAATCAAGGATACACAAGATAGGATACAAGTGATACAAGGCTAAAAATAATTAAAGCACTATATCTAAAAACCAAGTGAGCTTCAAATACCCAAAATGTAGCTTCCAGTTAAGGCAATGGCGCAAGCTTCCTTGTAGTGCTTGAAAGAATCCTCTTTGAATGACTATGGACACCAATGAGTGCAAAGGAGGAAGTGATCGCATGGTCTATCACATGAACTTCTCTATTCTGATTTCTTGAACATTCACAACTGCAAAACTAATAAACATATCAAAGTATAATATCTCAATAAGGGAATAGACAAGCGAAAGCATACAACTTAAATACTCCCTTTAGAAGATTATGTCCTGGCTGATCCTGAAGCCAACTTCTGCTAGGCTTTCTTAACAAACTGATACACTTCTCAAGAGACTAAGTATACCATAATACCAATGAATACAAGAAGTGTTAGACTGCACAAAAACATGTCTCACACACAAAATATAGTGTTAAGGAGGTGTGTGAGAGAGATGCAAAGTTGGTAAAAAGGCAGCCTGAGTAATGGTGTTTAAAAACGGATTTTCACAAGAAACTTTGTGATTTCTTTGAAGAATTTAATCTAGTAAAGAGCTTAGCTACTAATGACATATAATATCTCAAAGATGTCTAAAACCAAAATAGAATATGAGAGGAATCACTACCAAGAAGATAAATAAAACCAGTGCTAGAAAACTCAAACCAAAGCGTACTGATATTCTGGTTTTGAGTGTTTTGATCTCACAAAGGTATAACCGTGAACATATGGAGATCAACACTATCTTCTTTAGAAGAAACTGTTAACGAGAGCAGTCGGGATAAAAAATGTTCCGTGTTGTTTATTCCTTCACAGCCACTATGAATACGTGGACAAACATATACATATGACAAAACTACCCCTAGGAATAAATGAGGAAAATAAACAAGATAAAACTTATAAACAAAACACTAACTTAACACTCCCCCTCAAGTTGGTGCAAAGATATCCATCAAGTCCAACTTGAACATAATGGGGTGAAAACTTCTACTATTAAGACCCTTAGTAAATACATCAACCAACTGGTCTTCTGATCTTACAAAAGGCATGCAAATTAAACCGTTGCTCAACTTCTCTTTAATGAAGTGTCTGTCGATTTCGATATGCTTCGTTCGATCATGTTGAACAAGATTATGGGCAATGTTTATGTCAGCCTTATTATCACAGTAGAGCTTCATAGGACTAGCATCAGAGAATCCCAAATCACGTAAAAGGGTTTGGAGCCATAGAAGTTCACAACCACCATGAGGCATTGCCCTGTATTCTGCCTCTGCACTTAATCTAGCAACTACTGACTGCTTCTTACTTTTCCAAGTAATCAAGTTTCCTCCAAGAAAGGTACAATAACCAGAGGTAGATCTCCTATCATCAATAGAACCTGCCCAATATGCATCGGTGAAGGCTTCCAATTTCAAGTGACTGTGATTGGAGAATAAAATTCCTTTACCTGGGGAAGATTTGAGATACCTCAAGATGCGATAAACAGCATCAAGATGCAATGTACGAGGTTCATGCATAAACTGGCTTACAACCCCCACAGCATAAGAAACATCTGGTCTGGTGTGAGATAAATATATCAGGCGACCCACAAGTATCTGATATCTCTCCTTATCTGTATGTTCCCCCACATTATTACCAAGACGATGATTAACCTCAATGGGAGAGTCGTCTGGTTTACAATCCAGCATACCAGTTTATTCTAAGAGATCAAGGATGTACTTTCTTTGAGAGATAAAAATTCCTTTGTCAGATCTAGCCACCTCCATTCCAAGGAAGTACTTCATGGATCCCAAATCCTTAATCTCAAACTCTTGGACAATACGAGTCTTAAGGTTACCAATCTCCTCCATATCGTCACCTGTCATTATTATGTCATCCACATAAACTATGAGTATAGAAATCTTACCATTATTCCTCTTAATGAACATAGTATGGTTGACATGACTTTGTTTGTATCCAAATCTCAACATAGCTTTGAGAAGCCTGTCAAACCATGCTCTGGGAGATTGCTTCAGTCCATAGAGGGCCTTTCTCAATCTACACACCTTTCCTTCGGTTGCAAAAGAGGAGAAACCTGGTGGTACAC
>NMUG010011354.1:0-10655 GCA_002855965.1 Monotropa hypopitys
TTTGGTGAATGTACTTCATTTAAGTTCCTTGGGTTTGAGTAGTAAGCACTTGTTTTGTTGTTAAGTGTTTTTATCTACTTCTGTGATGGAGTGTTTGACATTGTCGCATAAGGTTTCCTTTAATTGAGGAGTTTTATGAAAAATTTTAAAATTTTGTGTACTTTTGGGATACGGATGTTACAGTTGATTCATGTTCTGTAGTGTGTTAGACACACGAATTTGAGGTTCTTGTCCGTCAAATACATGTAGAAGGTCTGATTATTTCAAAATTCCTTATGGTGGCCATGACTGTGCACCGTCTACCCCCTATATGGCAAGAATTCCGTACCTATCTTCTTCACACGAAGAAGGAGATGTCTTATGAAGACTTTATGATAAAGCATCGCATCGAAGAGGACAACATGAAGGCTGCTCAGAAGATGAACAGTTCTTCCAATGCCAATGTGTTAGAATATGGACAAAATACTGGGTCCAACAGGAAGAATACTGGGAAGAATAACAAGGCGGGAAAACAAGGCAACAAAGTTGTCAATCAGAAGGAGAAAGGGTCCAAGAATTTTGGCCCTAAATCTGTCATTACTAAGAAGTAGTCACCGCAATTCCAAGGAAAATTCTTTAACTGCAACAAGACTGGACACCGCTCAGTGGACTGCCGCCAACCACATAAGGACAACAAGTATCGCTAACAGGAAAACATGATGTCCATTCTATCCAAAGACATCTCAGACCTCAATATCGTGTTTATGATTTCTGAGGCCAATCTGGTGGGCTCCAACCCAAGGGAATGGTGGGTGGACACAGGGCTACCTGTCATGTTTGCTTTGATAGGAGTATGTTTACTACTTTTTCACCAGTTACAAATGGTGATAAGTTGTTCATGGGAAACTCTACAACTTCTGAGGTGAAGGGAATGCGAAAAGTCATACTCAAGATGACTTCTAGAAGAGATTTGATTCTCAATAACGTGCTCTTTGTGCCAAAGGTTCGTAAGTATCTGGTTTCTGGGTCTCTTCTTATCAAGCATGTCATGCGTGTAGTGTTTGAGGCAAAAAAAGTCATTATGACCAAAGTAGGAGTGTATATAGGAAAGGGTTATATGGTTGATGGGTTGTTTAAGCTCAATATTGTAACTGATGTTCCTATTTTGAATGATAATGGAAAAAACTCCTTCAATTTACTTGCTTGAGTCATCTAATTTATGGCATGGTAGACTAGGACATGTTAACTACAATGTGATTCGTAGATTAATAACCCTAGATCATATACCTAAATTCAAGATTGACTCAAATTATAAATGTGAAACTTGTATGGATGCAAAAATGACTAGGACATTTTTTCTGAACATTCAAAGAAGCAATGAGCCTTTAAGGCTAATCCACACTAACGTTTGCGACTTGAAATTTATCCAAACACGGGGAAGTAATAAGTATTTTATTACTTTTGTCGACGATAGCACTAAATACTATTATGTATATTTGCTTAAAATCAAAGACGAGGCTATCGAGAAATTCATTCTTTATAAGAATGAGGTTGAAAATCAACTAAGCAAGAAGATTAAGGTGGTTCGTAGTGATCGAGGTGGTGAATATATTGCACCATTTGTTGAATTTTATACTCAACATGATATAATTTATACAACTACTGCACCTTACTCTCCTCAATCTAATAGGGTTGCAGAATGTAAGAATCGAATGTTAAAAAAGACGACGAATGCTATGTTGATTAGTTTTGGGTTATCACAGAACATGTGGGGAAGCAATTTTCTTGGAAAACTATATTTTCAATAAAATTCTTCGAAAAGATATAGACGAAACCCCTTACGAACTTTGGACAAATTGAAAACCTTCGTACAAATACTTACTAATGTTGGGGTGTCTAGCAAAGGTGTCTGTTCTACCAACTAAAATGGTCAAAATAGGACAAAAATGGTTGATTGCGTGTTTATTGTATATGTACATAACAGTAGTGCATACAGATTTCTTGTGCATAAATCGAATGTTCCGTATATTCATGCAAATACTATCATGGAATCAAGGAACGCTCAATTCTTTGTGAAGTGGTGGGTTTGTCTTCTTTTGTCCCGTAAGTATGACCGTCGGTCCAAAGAAATGGACTTCCAACCTAGCTGCACAAGAAGCAAATGTTAGGCTACCGACCGGAGTCGCTGGTGAACCCTCCGATGATAAAGTCAGACGATGATCTTAGAGAGCGAAAGTTAAATGGACAGAGCTTCGAGTAGTAAAGATTGTGTACCTCTCTCTTTCTCCATGGCCTGTATTTATAGTGCAATGGCGCGTTGCCACTACGCGCTTCAGTGCGCGTACTGTCGGGCCAGACTGCCTCGTGCAGAGCGTCTGACCGAAACGGTAGGTGCGTGGCAGACAATTTAGCCGCCCGACTACCTCGGGTCAGGAGAAAGCTGTCCTGTCGGCCTGCGTGCACAAAGATTGTGTGCGGGGATCCTGGGACACTGTCCTCGAGGAGGATTCTACTGCAAACGAGGACCATGCATGTCAGACCAAAAAGGTTGCTGTCCCCGAGACATTATCGAAGCCCCAGAGTCTTGGGCCGACGGGAGCCTCGTGAAACTTGACCGCTGGCCTGATCCCTGAGCGCTCGCTGGAGTTGACCTTTCTGTGCTAGAGCTGGACCGATGTAAGGCTGACTAGGACCGCCGGTCATTGTTGTTTTTCCTTCGGTCCCTACAATAGCCCCTCAACCTTTGTGTCAGTAGGCCAAGGCAAGGTTGATAGATGGAGACCTCTTGTGTCGGCGGATTGCTCGATCGGCTGGCGTGTGTTGGAAGACACTCTTCATCGTGGCTCTGGATGCTAACATGTACGACGACACGTGTCCGCGCTGGATTGGGCTGTATGTCAGCCAGTTTGACGTTTAGCACGTGTCGCCACTGTTCCCGATAAAGCTGCCTGCGCGCATTAAATGGAATGCCATGTGTCAGCGTGTGGTTGGCCGTCTTGTCAGTTGATCTGACATTTGGCGCACGCCGGCGCGAGCCTCGAGAGACCAACCATCATTTGATTATGAGGGGGATACGTGGCCACTTGTCGTTGGTCGACGCTGTAACTGACGCGGAATTTCACACGAGTCGGCGCGACTCCCGATGCGTCGGTCCACCGCCCTCTATCTTCCCTCCTCTATAAATACTGGACTTCGAAAGGGAAGAAGGGTTTGCCCTCTAAATTTGATGCCCGTGTCTCTATCGATTCATCCAGAAGTCCATTGCTTTTTGCATATTTCAGGCCCTTCCTTCTTCAATCCATACAGGTGAGATTTGCGATCCCTCATACTGATTTTCTACCATTTCATTTCTTCATTTGAATCCATTTTGGTCGATTTCTGAATCGGACTGGGCAGACTCACGGTGGCCCTGTGGTGGTGCACTGGTAGCACCACCGCATACTGGAGTGTTCCTTCATCCTCCCCTGTGATGTTCCACCGGTATGGATTGTCCCTTGGGCTGGATGCCCAAGCGCCTCCTGTTTTTCAAATTCTGCCGACGGATCCGATTTACCGACGCGACTGATGCGATTTCTTGATTCTTTCTCAGATGGCTCCCAAGCGCTCGAACAAATTTCGGATCCGCCTGGCCTCCGGTGCCACGGTCAAAGTCTTCCGAGAGGAATACTCCGTACCTGCCGACGTGCATATTTCCCTAGCCACACAAGACAAATTGGAGCCCGGCCTAGACCACGTTCATATACCCATCTTGGCCATGATGGAGGGAGGGGTCAGATTCCCCCTACATCCCCTTCTATGCCGATTCTTCTGTGAGTTGGAGCTGACACCGTCGCAGGTGACGGTAAACACATATCGTATCTTGATGGGATTGGTCAAGCTGAACGAAAGGCTGAGTGAGCCTCTGACATTTGAGGATATCTTCGGCCAATATTGCATTGGCTACAACAAAACATCGGAGAAGTATTACTTGGGCCAACGGCCAAAGCTTGAAAAGATCATTCTTGGCCTTCCAGACTCCGATAAATACTCTAGCAATTATCTGGTGGTGTCCTGCAATTTTGAACAGTCGGATAACGAATACCCCATCCCCCGCGCCGTCGGTGCATTGGGTAAGCCGACTGGATTTTAATTTGAACTTTGTTTACCTTCTGCTGACGTATTTACTTATGCAGATTCATCCAAAGTGCCGTCGCTGAAGCTAGAGGCTGATCTGGACAGGGTCAAAACGGCATTGGAGGTTTCTGCTGATAGGCGCTCGGCTCTAGCGCTCTTGGATTACATCCCTTCGTACACCCATACACTCGACGCCCGAGCCCACGGAGAAGGCTCTTCCACCGAAATAGGCCAGTTGGCAGAAGGACAAGGATCAGAAATGTCAAAATACGGATGCAAACCCATCAACCTGGCCGAGAAAAAGAAGAGCCATGCTACTATGCTGAAGCCGACGAAACAGGTTCAGCCAAAGGTGGAAGCTGCAGCCAAGGCAGCACCGACTGGGCCAAAGCTGCCGATGGGCCCCGTGGAACCCCAGACGTCTTCTGCGGTGGTTGTGATGGAGGTGGGAGCTGCAACCATGACGGCACTGGCTGACCGAAAGAGGAAGGCTGTAGAGGATCCTGCTCTTGCTACTACTACTAAGCATGTAGCGCCGGCCGAGCCGTGGGTCCCTGACCTCATTTTTGGCGATGTCCAGCCCACCTCTCACGACAGCGTGACAGAGTCTGCCGACGTGACGTTGGCGTTGATGTAGGCATTCTCCCTACCGAAGGATGTTGCGGCCTTGCCGAACAGCGTGAGGGCCTGCTTCCGAAGCTTGGACATGTACCAGGGTCAGGTATGGGTTGCTTTTTTGCTGCACTTTCGTGTTGCCAATGATTTATGGACTGATTCGATTCTTTCAGGTGATGACCCACATGGTCGACTTGGAGGAGAGACTCTCTCGCTGCCTCCACTCTTATTCCCTTAGAAAAACCAATTGTAACGATGCTATCACGAAGCTCACATTGGCTCATGAACATATAGCCGAGCTGGATGGTCGTTTGATGGAAGCCGGCTCTGTACTAGCCGGGAGGGCTGAAGAGATGGCTCAGCTGAAGGCCAATGATGAGAAACTCCGGGCCGACAATGCACGTCTTCTGGATGAGATTGAATCTATCAAGGCCCAGCATGTTGCCGAGCTGAAGTCTGCCAAGGACGCTCACACTGCCGAGCTACTGGAATTGGAGAGGATCAACTATAACCTGGGCTATGATGAAGCCGAGCAGGTGTACTCGGGTCAGGTTGACAAGATCCGGGAAAGGGCATTTAAGAAGGGCTGGATCCTTGCTCTCCGGACTGCCGGAAACAAGGATGACCCGGCCATCATGAATGCCATTCCAGAATCTACTTCACTCCTGCCAGTCGAGGTTGAAGAGGATGCAATTGATCCGACGACCAAGGCGTGACGCTTTCAATCTTCTGTTTTTCCATTTTGCTTCATGGCCGACATGTGGCCTGATGTAACTTTTTCTTGATATAACTTTTTTTTATTGAACTGGGTACTTTTTATATAGTTCCAAACTTTTGCTTCGGCTACTTTTAGACAATTCCCAATTTTTCCTTCCCTTCCCTTCTTAGGGGAGGGTGCTGACTTTAGGGATCCTTCCCTTAGTTCAGCTCCGTCGGCAATGCCACCGACGGGGTGCTCAATCTTGAGGGTAATTGACAACCATATCGGCCATCTGGTATTGCTACCGAATGCCTACCAGACTTCGGCTCTACCACTGACCCTTCAGCAATACCACCGACGGGGTGCTCAATTTTGAGGATAATTGGCAACCGTATCGGCCATCCGGTATTTCTACCGAATGCCTACCAGACTTTGGCTCTACCACCGACCCTTCGATAATACCACCGACGGGGTGCTCAATTTTGAGGATAATTGGCAACCATATCGTCCATCCGGTATTTCTACCGAATGCCTACCCGATTTCGGCTTAACCACCGACCCTTCGGCAATACCACCGACGGGGTGCTCAATTTTGAGGATAATTGGCAACCGTAGACCGTTTGTTTGATCAAAAGAAAATTTTAATTAAGGCACTTCGGCTATTGTTACAATTAGTGGTAGTATCTCCTTAGATTCGTGGCGTTCCAGGGCCTGGGTACTGCCGTGCCGTCAATTCCCTCTAGCCTGTAAGCCCCTGTACCCACTTGATTTGTGGTCCTGTATGGCCCTTCCCAGTTAGGACCAAGTTTTCCGTCGGAGCTCTTCTTCTTGTTGCCGACGACTTTCTGGAGTACCAGGTCATCCTTCTTGAATGTTCTGGGCCGAACCGATCAGTTGAAAGATTTGGTCATTCCTTGCTGATAAACTACTATCCGAATTCTGACCGAATCCCTTCTTTCCTCGGCTAGGTCGAGGTCCTTTTCAATGGCTGAACTGTTGGCTTCTTCGTTGAAGGATTGAGTTCTGATGGTTGGAAGCCCGGACTCTAGTAGAATGACGGCTTCCATGTCGAAGGCCAGGGAGAAAGGGGTCTGGCCGGTAGATCTTCTAGGCGTGGTTCGGTAGGCCCAGAGCACACTGTGTAATTCTTCGTCCCATCTTCCTTTAGCAGCTTCCAATCTTTTTTTGATGCCGTTACCGATCGTTTTGTTTGAAGCTTCGGCCTGCCCATTGCCCTGGGGGGTAATGTGTCATTGAGTTGTAGAATTTGATTCTGTGATTGGCACAGAAATTGGTGAACAAGTCTCCAACGAATTGAGTGCCATTGTCCGACACAAAAGCATAGGGTACGCCGAAGCGGGAGACTATGTTTTGCCAAGCGAATCTCTTCACGTCCTTGTCTTCGATTATGACCAGTGGTTCGGCCTCGACCCATTTGGAAAATTAGTCTGTGGCCGTTATAAGAAATTTGAATCCCCATGGTGCTGTCGGCAGTTTTCCTACAATGTCCAAGCCCCAGTGGGAGAACAACCAAGGGATGGTCAGAGGGGTGAGCTCTTCGGCGGGCTATCAGATGATAGGAGAGAACCTCTGACACGGATCACACTTCTTTACTAGCTGCTCGGCTTCTTCCATCATCTTTGGCCACTAGTAGCCCTGAGAGATTGCTCGGTGGGCCAATGATCTCCCTCCTATGTGGGCTCCACAGCTGCTGGAGTGGAGTTCATGGAGAACCCCTTCGGTCAATGTGGGGTGCACAGAGAGAAGATACAGCCTGGAGAACGACTTCTTATAGAGTTTGCTATCCAAAGATAGCCAGTACCGAGCTGATTTATGGATGATTTGATGGGTTGTATTTTTGTCTATCGGCAGAACTCCATCCTTAAGATATGCAACGAATGGATCGATCCAACTCGGCCTCTGGTTGATGTAGAAGATCTGTCCTTCCACTGGTGGTTCAATGCTTGGTCAGTTCAAACTCTGTACGCTAATTATTCTGTGTTCCCTTCCTTCGGCTGCCGAAGCAACTCCCGCTAGTGCATCGGCGTGTGCGTTCTGCTCTCTGCCGATCTGTTGGATGTGGATGTCCGGAAACCCCAATATCATGTCCCTAGCTTTTTCTATGTACTTTCCCATTCGGTCGTCCCGACATTCATACTCACCGGTAACTTGGTTCACGACCAACTGGGAATTGCTGAAGACGGACAGGCTATGAATCTTGAGTTCTTCGGCAGCGGCCAGTCCGGCAATTAGGGCTTCGTACTCTGCCTCATTGTTGGAGGCACTGAAATTGAGCCGAAGGGCATGCTCGTGAATGAGACTGTCGAGAGAGATGAATACTACTCCAGCGCCACTTCCCCGGCTGTTTGAGGCTCCGTCTACGAATAATTTCTATAAATCTGCCATGGCCCCCTTCTGCGCCTACGATAAGCTCAGACCGTCGGCCTCCATCATATGAACATTGGAGGATGGAGGGTCCGGTCTGGGAGAGTACTCTGCAATGAAGTCAGCAAGGATCTGCCCCTTGATGACAGTCCTTGGCTGATACTTTACGTCAAAGTTGGCTAACTCTATGGCCCACTTAGTTATCCTTCCTGAAAGGTCGGCTCGATGAACGAGCACCCGCAGTGGGAACTCGGTCAAGACGATTATGGTGTGAGCTTGAAAGTAGGGTGCCAGCTTCCTGGAAGCAATGATTAATGCAAATGCCAGCTTCTCGAGAGAAAAATACCTTGTTTCGGCGCCGATTAAAGATTTGCTAGAAAAGTAGACCGGGAGTTGCTCCTGTCCCTCCTGTCGTACCAATGCCGAGCTGACTGTATGCGGTGTGACGGCCAAATAAAGATAGAGCTCCTCGCCTTCCTTCGGCTTTGCCAGAAGTGGTGCTGACGAGAGATATGCTTTTAGGTTGCCCAACGCCTGCTTACATTCGTCAGTCCACTCAAAGTGTCAGCGGTTGTTCTTCCTGAGAACTTCGTAAAAAGGTCGGCACTTATCTGAGGACCGACTTATGAATCGGTTAAGAGCTGCCGCCATACCGGCCAGCTTCTGGACTTCTTTCAAGGTCCTCGGATCTTCCAACCATTGAATGGCCGATATCTGCAGTGGGTCAACCTCAATGCCCCGGCGTGTAACCAAATATCCGGGGAATTTGCAGGAGCTAATGCCGAAGGCACACTTTGAAGCATTGAGACGTAGCTGATGCTTCTTGAGGATGTCGAATACGCGCTGGAGGTCACTCAGGTGGTGGTTCTCGGCCTTGCTCTTGACCACCATGTCGTCAATGTAAGCTTCCACCGTATCTCCCAGCTCGGCACTAAACATTTTTGTTATCATCCGTTGGTAAGTCGCTCTGGCATTCTTGAGACCGAATGGCATTGCCCGGTAGCAGAATAGTCCATGAGGGGAGATGAATGCTGTCTTCTCCTGATCCGGACCGAACATGGCTATCTGGTGGTAGCCCCGGTAGGCATCCATAAAACTCATTCTGGGATGCCCTACCGTTGAGTCCACTAGCTGGTCGATCCTCGGCACAGGGAAACTATGTTTCGGGCAAGCATCAATGAGGTTTGTGTGGTAACCTGTTTCTGCCGAATGGGTTCCTTCGGTTGCTAACCCTCCGGATGTGAGGTTTCAGTTCTGGCCGGCGGCTTGAGTGGTCCCTGCAAGTAAATAAAGGGGTCCCCCTGCTTGGCTTCTGCAAAACAGAGGTGAGTGCCCGCCGGTCGGTTGTGACCAACGGGACCTCCGATGCTCAAGTTAGTAACTGTTTGAGGAGAGGGGAAAGCAAATGAGAGGAGGCCGGACTGTAACGGTCGGGGATCAAAAGTCTGGATCCATGAACAGTACCCCATAGGGGGTATTTACAAGGGAATGTTGGCTTGGGGCTCAAGAATATTGAATGAGCCACATATCAAGGGCCCTTTAGTGGGCCTGGACGGTTGATGGACTGGGTTAGGTTGTACAGACGGGGTATCAGAGCGGATACCCCACGATAGGGACATGTTGGTGGCCCTCTGGAATAATCCGGTGCGTTCGGAAGGAGGTCCCGAGTAGCGAAGGGAATTGCCGAGGGTCGCTGTCCGGACGTTGACGGTCGGTTTATGCATAGACCCTCCGGTCCGGACAGTCTTTGTGGCCGAAGCTTTAGTGATAGGTTTTCATAGCAGGTTTTTCCCTAGGGCGTGGGTTCGGTCACCACAATAGCCCCTCAATCTTTCCCAAAATTTTGGAAAAGATTGAAATTGGTCTACCGGACGCCATGCTCCGGGAGGCAGGTTACGTTAATTTTATTCGGCGTCATCTATAACGTCACCTGTCAGGCATCAGGATATTGATTAGACACGACTGTCAGGGGCCGCCACATGTCACGCTCCGATTTGCGGGTCAAATGGTCTGCCTCGGTACATGTACAGAATTATTAATGTTTACAGCTGTGTTCCGTACCTGGGGGAAACCTATAAATAGGCCTGTTCAGTATGACCTTCGGTACTCTATTCTGTGTATAAGAAGCCTGCTTCGTTGCATTCTGAGCTGAACCCTTTGTTTCAGCCAACTCCCACAGAGCTTACACCCGAAGCTAGCTCGAAGATGTCGTCACCTGCCGGAGACATTATGCCCGGAGCATCATCCTCACGACAGCCTCCGGGCAGTGGCCGAGCTAACATTGTTCAGCACCTTTCAGATGAGACTGAACCCACTTATGTGGCCTTGGGAGGTCGGCCGGGAAGGGCATTAGGTGTGTCAAGGAGGAGAGCCAACGATGCGTCCTGCCCTTACCTTCGTTTCTTTCGAAGAGGAATTACTGAGTTCGAGGAGTTCTCCTGTCGGTATGAGATTCCGAACACCGTGACCTGTGCAGAGGTTGGGTCGTTGGTTACATACTCGGAGGATCACATTACTGTGCCTTTGATGGCCGTGACTGAAGGCCAACTGAAGTTTCTGCTTTCCCCATTCCTCCGGGGGTTGTTAGACGCGTTCCAACTTGCTCCGAATCAGCTATCGGTTAACTGCTACCGGACCATGAGCTGCATCTGGATTCTGAGTACCAAGCATGGATTTGAGTTTTATTAACCGGACCTTATGGGTCTGTTCTCATTGTCCCGCAATCGTTTTTCTGGTCGGTACTTCTTTACCCCTCGGAAGCCCTATGGCGATATTTTTATGAGGTTACCAAACTCAGAAAAGTAGGGGAATATCTATCTCCAAGTCTTCGGTGAGTACAGCTTCCTTCCGGATGAGGATCACC
>NMUG010011355.1:0-10655 GCA_002855965.1 Monotropa hypopitys
AATATACTTTTTAGACGAGAATGTACTTATGATGGGATTCTCGGGATGGTCGCTCCATCCACGACATTGTGCACAATGGGGGTGATGTTAACCCTCCCAACGTTCTTTGGGAATGATGGAGAGGATGGTTAGTGTGTCGGCCAACCACTAGACCTATCCTACCCTATCAACATTATACATTACGGAAACATGACAAAGAAGGATAATAGGATAATCCAGAATGTACTTATGATGGGATTCCGTGGTTTACCCATGTTGCGAAAGGATTTGGAAATACTTATGTGAACGAGTATTGTGACAAGAATAGTGGGATACCCGGAACGTACTTGGTTAGGGGTTCTGTGGTTTATCCATATTCATGAAATCAAGGAATGGAAAGATAGAAAGGAAAGAAATGAGCATCTCAAATATTTGAAGTCACATATGAAATCCAATACTTAATAATAACGGTAGTTAGTGAAGTACGTAAGGTAGATCTTGACATTGCTTGGTTTGGGATCCTTAGTAGATCCTTAGAGTTGTTATTCCTTAGTAGCAAGATTGGTTGAGTTGAGATTAGAGGTTGCTTCGGTTGGACTCGGGATGTGTTACCCTTTGTACTCACTTGATGTTGCGACTTTGGTTAGACACACTTTGTTGGTGATATGCCTATGTCACTGTTGCCTTGAGTTAGGTTTACACTACATGCACCTTGGGTTCTTTAGTGTTTGTACGTTTAATTGTGGACATATAGGCACGCACCGCATGTGCATGCTTGGTAGTAGTTAGGGGTTTTCTCACTGAGCTGTGGTTTGCTCAGACCCTCTTTCTTTTCCTTTTTCTAGTCTGTGTTGCAGGGCTAGACGGACTTGGAGTTGGAGTCAGCTGCTGGATTTTCTTGGGCTCGGCTACTTCAGTTTTAGTGGCCTCTCTTGTACTTTACTTTTCAATTATAGTACTTTCAGTTGTAGTTCCTTTACTTTGTACTTGTAGTTCTTTGTTCACTATAGCAGTTGTAGTAGGACAATACTTGTACTTCACTTCCGCTCTTTACTTTGTTGTACTTTTCCTTTGTACTGCTCTGTGATATAATGAGAAATTCAACTGACTGTATCTGGATGGCAAGTAGTTATATCCCTTATTTATGATTTAAACTTATTTCAAAAAACAAAATGGTTTGAAAATCTGGGGCATGACACTTCAGCTCGGCATCCTTGATCTCGACAATGACCTCGAGGGCCGTGGCCCTGTTGCTCAGCTCGGTCGAGGAAGTTTTGGCTTCCTCATGCTTTTTAGGCTCATCTCGGCCTCCTCTCTCTCCAGGCGCCGAGAAGCCTAGAGGTCACAAATGCGGCAGTCCACGCCGACACCGGCAGCCATCATCTGCAAAGAAATACAAGAATCATCAAATCAGTGCCGAACAGCAGTGCCGAAGTCAAAGACAGAGTGAAAAGAGCAATAAACCAAGGATCTTACCATGGAACCGTGGTACATCATCTGCCAGAAGCAGGTCCGGGGGCCTTTGTGAAGCTTCTCCATCTCCTTCAGTAGGGAAAAGGCTTAAAGCAGTGCCATCGCCATGTTCGGGCGCTCCAAGAGCAGGTCGGTCTCAACGGGCTCAATGCCCTCATAAGAGAGCTTGAGCACCCATGCCGTCACCACCCTTTGAGAAGACCCTGTCATCTCAACGGTAGCAGGATTTGGAATGGCTGTCTTCTCTGCGACAGATGCAGAGTGTTCGGCAGGGAGCGCATCATCAGATCTCCTGGCCCTCTTTTGTGCATGAGCATCCCTCACCTCGCTGGTAGTAGGGGAAACTCTGGACCGAGCCGCCGATACTTCTTTTGTGATAGCCACTAAGGGCTCAGTGTCCATAGCAGTAGGGTAGGCACCGAGAGCCTCTTCTTCCAGATCAATCACTTTGCGGGGACCCATATATTCTTCGCCTTCGGGAGTGGTTGCCTTGGCTGGATGAGGTGAGGACAGCTCGGCTGGGTGCGCACTAGAAGATTCGACATGGGCTGGCCGAGTCCTAAGAGTTTGGGTATACGATGGCGTATACCCTAGCAGAGTTGGAGCCAATCGCCAATCGCTGGAAAGCTCGCAGGCTTTCCTAACTTTGTCTGCGTCGGCTTTATTCTTAAAATTGCTGAGGCGAGAGACATCTACAAAAAAGATATAAGGTCAAAAAATATCAACAGAAGGGAAAGGTGCGATCAAGGAAGTAATGTATACTGGGGGCGCCCTTCCGGAATGGAACAATGACATTCCCCACTAGAGCGAAAAAGTTGCCAGAGACTATCATTACATCCTCGGCATACTTGTCTGAGTCTGGCAAGTCTGCAATAAGATCGGTCAGGTTGGGCTTCCGGCTGAGGTAATATTTCTGTGACTTCTTATTGTAGCCAACAAAGTAGCAACCGAAGAGATCTTCAAAGTCGAGTCAGTCTGCCCAAGAGAGGGTTTCATTCAATTTTACCACCCCTATCAACATTCAGAAGGTATTCACCGTCACTTGGGATGGTGTAATGTCGAGCTCGTCGAAGAAACGAGTGGAAGGGGAACCTAACTCTCCCTTCAACTACAACAATAATAGGCACATGGACGTACTCCGGCCCCGGCTCTATATCGCTGATGGAGCCAGCATGATATTAACATCGGTTGGGATCTCCCATTCCTCTTTGAACTCCCAAAGATTAGTTGGAGAATCCAGCAACTACCTAAACCTGTTGGACCTCTTCTTCGGTGCCATTGTCGGATCTGAAAAGAACACAAACAAGTCGGGCACCGTTAGTTAGTCCGGCATCCACCAGTGCAGTTAAGCAAAGGGAGACCTTTGTCTTGGCCTTCAACCAATAGCCAAGGCCAATTCGACTCAGCCAAGAACAGTGTGAATATGTTCATCTTCATCCATGAAGCCCAAAAATGTCCAAAAAGTTTTCGAGCTCCACGAATGGCTTGGGAGATGAATCCCAAGACAAAACGTTGCAAAATCGATGAGAAATCATAGGAAGAAGTGAACGCTCACAGAAAGAGGGGAAGAATAGTCAGCTAGATCGAAGTTGTCACCTAGAAAAGCTTGAAGAAAGCTCACTGGAAACTGGGGAAGACGGTTGCCAGAAATCTCCTGAGGGTTGCTGGAAATTGCTTGGGGGCTGAGGGAGGCAGAAGCAAATGAAAGGAATCTGGAACCCTAGGGGTGCTTTTATAACAGTGACCTGGGGTTGAAACCGGGTGACCGGCCGAACTGTCCCAGCCAGTCAAAATGCATTATCATCATTGCTCCTACCCTGAAACTTGTGCCAAAGCCGCTAAATGTATTCCGCGTGTGCACGCTGTCCCATTCGCCACAGAGCTGTCCAATGGCAGCCTGCCATGTGACCAGCGCATCTGTCATTTCCGGCACGTGTAGTTCACCGGGGCTGACAACTAGTGATGTGATGTCTGTGCAGACACGCCATCGACGCAGAAGGCGACACGTAATCAAATTCAAAATGATGGTTGGAAAAATTATTGGAGGTCCAACGTTCAAGACAATCCAGTGGTCCGGCGCTCCTCCTCTTCGGCACCAGCATAACCCTTCGGCATCAAGTCAACGCCGCTTTGGCCAAATGCCCCGGCCAAAGTGGTTGAGGGGCTATTGTTGGGGGCCGAACTAATCAGAGGCCAGAGCCACAACCTCCTCTAGGAGGACCACAACAAAGGCCAGCTATCAGAGGGCCGAGTAGATCAGCACCACCAGAGGAAGTTCCTAGGGCTCGCTTCGGCACTAAAGCCTCAAAGTCCAGGGACAGCCCTGCCAATGATACAGCAAGCCGAGGTCATGTGACCGAGCAAATACAAGGGCTGACAAAGGGAGCTCCCTCAGGGTCACTTCAACACAGGAGGTTTATTGCCCAGGGACAACCTCTGCCAACTGTTCACTATACCGAAGGACACTCCTTCGGACGAACAGGACAAATACCTCGACTGCAGGGAAGATTCCCTCGACAGATAGCATCCCGGTTTTTGCGCACATGGCAGACACACGCCTGATGCAGAGATCATCTTTTCTGTGATTCCCGCTGCACGCCAGACATGCTTTTCAGCTTTTCTGCCGCCCAATGCGATCAGGCGGCGCCGTCTGACACTGTCAGAGCTGACCGGTCGACCGGATGTTCAGACGCATAGGGGGGACAGGCGCACTGTCCGATTGTGCAGGTGGGCAGTTTCTTCGCGCCGAAGCGCATGTCTTGCACTCACCGATGGCCCTATATAAGGGAGTTAGCATTCAATGTAGAGGTACACCTTCTCTCACTAGCCCAAGCTCTGTCTATTTTCTCTCTTTCTCTAAAAACCCTTGCTGACTTTGCCATCGGAGGGTCCACCGGCGATATTTGCTGGTAGCCTAACTTTTTTTATTTTGCAGCTCAACCATCTCTGCCGCTGGCAACTGAGAACCACCGCAAGAAAGGCTTACCCCCCAACAGAAATTATATTTAAAATTGTTAAGAAATGTAAAGTGGAATGACAGATAGGTACGGAAATGTACTTATTTATACTCTATAATTCTACATTTTTGTTAGACCGAAGCCCTGTATTTAAAAAGCTTTGTGGGATTTGCAGCTTTATTCGATTTCACAGGGATTAAGCCATAAATAATCTAACTAAGACCAAATGGAGCATCCAATGTCAAAAGGCCAATGTTCATAAAGAGCCCAAGGACCAAAAATGAAAACAAAAGGCACAAAACAAGAGGCTTCAATCAATTCTACAAGAATAAAGCTAGAAAAAGATTCAAAAAATGGAAATTGGGTCATAGAAAAACCAAAAGCACATTTCCTATATACCGAGACGTCCGTAAAGATGTAACGAATAACTTTGAAGAAGCGTCTGAAGACCAAAAACGAAGCAAGAAGCCCAAACAATTAGCCGAAGCAAAGGTGGTAAGTGCATATTTTATGCCGTTAAGTGGTCCGGACGAAGCCGAAGGATGGTCCAGATGAGATACCTTCGTCCAGATGAGGGAACAGAATGGTCCAGACGAGCCAGACAGAATGATGTGTTTTTGAAGCCCGAACCTTGGTCCGGACGGGCAAGGGTTGGTCCGGACAAGAGCTACCTTCGTCTGGACGAGGAATAGGCTCGTCCGGATGATGCCAGACGATTTTTTGTGTTTTCTTAACCCTAATGGGCCTATTGTCTAGAAGGCTCGTGGGGGTTCCTCCTAAGCCTATATAAACACCCCTAAACCTAATTCAAAGGCATCTCTCACCCTCTCAAACACATCTACCATATACCTAACCTTCCACCACTATTCCTAACCCCAAGGGGAGTTCCTAAGGCACCCACCACCTGAATCGGAGCATCTCCACCATCATCAATGGTTGCCACCATCGCAATGGCCAGCTAATCCCCTCGTCTAGGATCTGAGGAAGCTTGTAATCCCGATGTTCAGGTTCGATTTCTTGTAAATTATTTTGAATATGATTGTATGCCATAGAAGTATTGTTCTAATAAAGTTTAATTCTTTTAATCTCTTGTGCTTTGATTTTTTCGGTGATCAATCACCATGTCATGCAATTGTACATTCTTCAATCCCGAGAGTTGGGTAAGATAGGCGATACACTGAAAGACGGGACATGCTGCTAGACACTCCGTGCCTTTAAGATGGATCATACTAGTGAGACGGGTCATGCTAGGCGGCGATCGTCTATGCTATCCGGCGACTCGTGGATGCCTTTCGACGACAACTGATTGGATTGCAACCAATCGTGGTGTCGGATATTCTAAACAATTGTCGAGCGTTCTTGCGAACCTTGACTACGTGGACCAAGTGGATTCAGTATCCTAAATGTGTTTTCCTAATTAGAACTTTCCTATTTCAACACTTTCCTAATTTGAACTTTCCTATTTCAAACTTTCTTAATTAATTATTTCCATACTCACAACTTTCCTAAATCAATTTACTTTCCTAAATCGCATAGCCTTCCTAATTTAATTACTTTCTTAAATAAAAGTAGTTTCCTAAATTTTCACTTTCCATTATTATAGGATTCCATTATTTCATTAGTGCCTAATTCATATATTTTCCTAAAAGCATTTAGTCTCTAAGTTATAGTAATCTCTTAAATCAAAGTAATTTACTAATTCACATCTTTCTATATTCACTAGATTTCTTAAGTTGTCAATGTTCCTAAATCAATTTGTTTCCTAGTTATAATGCTTTCCTAGTTTTCTACATTTCTATATTATTTTAATTTCCAAACAAAACCAAACTAATCCAAATCTTTTCAGAACTAGAATAGGAAACTTAACCTAATTAATCAAAACTGAAAAATGGTGGAAGCGCTAGGCCAATACCTAGAGGGGTGAATAGGTTGGCCAATTTAAATTTACTTGGATTCTCTTTTTATTATTAGCACAATTTCTTAATGATTGTTAATCAATGCAAGTGAATATCAGTATGATGTATAATTTGAAACAATCAGACAAGTGCAATAGAGTAAGGGAGAAAAGACAAGAATAATACAACACAAGAATTTATAGTAGAAACCACTTAGGCATCAATCGATCCCTAAGTGTAAAACTACTTGACCTAATCTATGGTTTCACTAGTAATAACAAAGGTTTAAGAATACAAGAGTTACTGAAATTTATACCGCAAAGCGCACCTAGCTCCTGCTATCCTCAAGATCCTCGAGCCCCTTCTTCTATCCATTAGAACGTCCACAGTGATCCACATTGATTTTTGAATCACGATCGGCTCAGGATTGCTCTGGCCAATGTGGATAGGTCACCAAACAAACAAGTGCCACAACACAAATGAGTACGATGTAAAAAAAGAAAACACTAGATAAAAGAGATATCTAGTAGAATGAAATAGACCATAGAGAAGAAAATAATCACTTGAAAAGTGACAAACTCCAAGTATACCAAGAGAAGGGAGTGAATCAAGGTTATACACCCAATGAACAATTCCTAAGGAATTTTTAGAGGGATTCACTACACAAAGACAATAGTCGATTTAAGGTACAAGTATCCAAGGAGAGATTCAATGGAATTCTCCTAATCAATCTATGAAGCAACTTCAATATAAATTAGGGTAAAGCTATGCATGCTTGAGTTTAGCCCTAACAAGAAGTTGATGCAATGTATAACTCACTAAGTCAAGGAGACAAAGGCAAATCACAAGGCTAACACAAACCCTAAGTGAGATTGACTATAAAAACTCTCTAAACCACAAGGGCAAGGGTAAAACATTTGATGCTTGAGTAAAACCCTAGGAGAGAAAGTCAAGACAGTAAAAACTTTCTAAAACCAAATAGTTAAAGTGGTAAAGCAATTTGCTTGAATAACCCCTAAGAGAGATAGACAATGAAACCCTAGAATATACTAGGAGAACTCAAGAACACAAGGGATCTAAGTTTTATGATTCATAAAGAACTCCCTAAGTTAAGGATAGGATCCCTAGACACAAATACTTGCTAATCCCCAAATCAAGATCTCTAGATCAATAGATCTAAAAAATCTAGACAACAACTGTAACAACAACCCTTGAAAGATAATCAACTATATAATAGTATTTAGATTATCTACTATAAAACACAAGGCAAGAAAGAGATTAAGCAAGAAAGATTGAGAGAAATACCTTCGAAGAACTTCTTCAATGGAGGTACAAACAGCCACACAACAACAAGGGAGAAAAACTAGAGCTCTTGAATGCTTTGAGTGTTCTTGATTGGATTAAGATCATATATCAAGAGTATATATATTCCAAAAAGATTAAGGACAAATTAGGGCAATGCTAATACATATTAGATGACAAAAATGCCCTTAATGATGCTCCTAAACTGACCTAAGATAATTAAGATTGAAATAATTGTTTGTTGTACGGGACCTCGCAACCGGTTCCGGGATGCATGGCAACCGGTTTCGAGAGCCATTGGAAAAAATTGGCAAAAGCCAAAGAGGCAACTACAACCAGTTTGAATGCTGGGCAACCGGTCCCAGACCAACCGCAACCAGTTCCGGGTCCAAGGGAATCGGTTCCCAGAGTGACTGGAAGGGACCAAAAATGGAGCAATAAATAAGGCCACCCCAGCGATAGCCGCAACCGGTTCCGGTGCATTGCGCAACCGGTTCCAGGTGCGCGCAACCATTTTCCCATGGGATGGGAATCGGTGCCCAAGACAACTGGACCAAACCTACAAACTAAGGCAAAAACTCAAGGAAGGGAAGGAGATGGGAACTGGTTCCAAGAGCATGGAAACCGGTTCCGAGTGTGACTGGCCAAAATGAAGGAAATTAAGGAGGTGACCACAAATGAAAGGAATCAAGGAGGAATTTGATACCGACGATAAAGCGACCCTCCAATGATCCTTTGAACTTTGAAATACCTTCAATTTGTTGATGAAGTGCTGCATCAAGATCTTCATGGCTCGAGAAGAGAAGCATCTAATATATGCTACCCCAACCAAAATAAAAGAAATAAGATACAACCAACATTCCAAAAATAGCCAATACGGAAAACGGTAATAATCTCCCCCTTTGGCTTTTTCGGAACAAAAACAATAAAAACAAGAAATGACTAAAACAGGCAAACCAAAATAGAAATATATCCGGCTATAATAGCAAACACTACTTGCTACAAAATTAAGACCTATACTGCTACAGAAACCTGCAAGCAAAGAAGATCAAAATAAACTTGCACAGCACAGAGGCAACAAATTATGAAAGCAAGAGAGAAAGCAAGGGCTAGATATAAAAATAAAGACAAGGATACTTCGCTTGTACAAAACATCCTTGCAAAAGAGAAAAACTCCATGAAAAACATAAAATGAACTATAAATTGCAACAATAGCCAAAATAAGCCAACAAACTCTCTCCAAACTCCAAATCCCTGCAAAAAACAATGTTAGCTCCCCCTCAAATTATTTCTCCCCCTTTTTTGTCCAGAAAGACAATAGGAAAAAAAAAGAATAACTGAAATATGTCCGATACGTATCTGACACAGGAGCAATCTAGAGCAAGGACAACACTTATAAACCTGAAACAAAAGTAATAAATCAAGTGAACGAACATGACAAGAAGATATGTATGACATGCATAGAAACATGACATGCGCAAAAACAAAACATGCATAAACATATGACATACGAAAAAAAACAAGCACACAAGAATAAAATAAGAACTCCCCCGCAATCAAATCATTAAATAAATCAAGCCAATGGAATTCCTTAAGAACTCAAACGTATTAGAATCAAGCGGTTTGGAAAAAATATTGGCTTTAGTGGTGAAAGTAAAACAAAACAAACTGACCCGACCGAAAAACCAACCAAAAATCGATTTTCGGTCGGTCCGTACCCATATTCGGACCATTTCGGTTTCTTTGAAAAAACCAACCAAAAAAATTAGTTCGGTGATCGGTTTTGACACTTCTGGCCGAAAACCAACCAAAAACCGAAAATCAATTTTTTACGTGGACCGAATATTATTTTATTCACAATTCTAACAAAAAACCCAAAAAACGAAAACCCCAAAAAAAATAACTGAACCGAACCGATTTTTATTTCGATCAGCATTGGTTTTGGATTTTTCACACCGAACCGATCGGTTTGATTCCAGCCCCGCACCAAAACTGACTGAACCGAACCGATTTCAGCACTAATTGGCTTTTTGATCTTGAGTGTGGATGAATTCTAATGTGACAATCCCTTCATCAACAAGTTCTCTTATAAAATGATGTCATATATCAATATGCTTCGTGCGAGAGTGTTGAACGGAATTCTTGGAAATACATATGGCACTGGTGTTGTCACAAATGACCGTCATGGTAGTAATAGAAAAACCATAGTCAAGGAGCATTTACTTTAGCCAAAGCAATTGTGTACAATAACTTCCGGCAGAAATGTATTCCGCCTCGACTATAGATAATGAGACACAATTTTGCTTTTAACTATGTCATACAACAAGATAATGTCCAAGGTAAAAACAACCACCCAATGTGCTTTTGCGATCATCGGCACATCCGGCGCAATCGGTATCGGAATAGGCAACCAAATCAATATTAGTACCACTGGGATACCATAAACCAAAGGAAGCGGTGCCTTTAATGTGATTCTTTAGGATCAGACTGAAAATGGGCACATACACCAATGCTAAATCAAATGTCAAGGCGACTAGTGGTGAGATAAAGTAGACTACCTATCATACTCCTATACAAAGTAGAATCAATGCTAGCACCGGAAATATCTTTTCCTAACTTATCACTAGTGCTCATAGGGGATCTAGTGGATTTAGCTTTATCAAGACCAAATTTTTTGACTAGATCCTTGGCATAAGTAGATTGAGTAAGGACAATTCCATCACTCATTTGCCAAATTTAAAAGCCAAGGAAATGAGTCAATTCCCCCATAAGGCTTATTTGAAACTCATGTGACATTTGAGAACCAAATTCTTGAGCGAGCCTATCACTAATAGCACCAAAAACAATATCATCTACATATATTTGAGCAATAAGAAGATTATTTTCCACCTTTTTCAAAAATAAAGTTTTATCAACTCCCCCTCGAACAAAGCCGATATTTAAAAGATAGTCGGTGAGACGCTCATACCAAGTACGTGGAGCTTGCTTCAAGCCATACAAGGCTTTCTTAAGCCTATACACATGAGATGGAATATACGGATCTAAAAAT